>CM068758.1:5750548-5790645 GCA_035084275.1 Hydrolagus colliei | reverse complement strand
TAGAGCCTCGCCCTCCTCCTCTCACCCCGGCCAGAGCCTCGCCCTCCTCCTCTCACCCCGGCCAGAGCCTCGCCCTCCTCCTCTCACCCCGGCCAGAGCCTCGCCCTCCTCCTCTCACCCCGGCCAGAGCCTCGCCCTCCTCCTCTCACCCCGGCCAGAGCCTCGCCCTCCTCCTCTCACCCCGGCTTTGTGCTGCTCCCAGGGGCAGAGTGTGCTCGGCTGCCTGACACACTCTGCCCTGGGAGATGTCACTGCCTCCCGACTTGAGATAAATCGACCTCTCCCCTCTCCTTCATCCCTTTCGCCCCCGCTCCCTCTCCTTCCCCCCCTTCACCCTCCTCCCGCCCCCCCCCCTTCACCCTCCTCCCCCCTCGCCGTCTCCCCTCCCTCTCGCCTCCTCTCCTCCCCACCGCTCTTCCCTCACCTCCCTTCCTCTCCACCCTCGTCCCTCTCCTCCTCCCCCACTCCTCGTCCCTCCCTCCCTCTCTCTCCTCCCTCCCTCTCTCTCCTCCCTCCCTCCCTCTCTCTCCTCCCTCCCTCCCTCTCTCTCCTCCCTCCCTCCCTCTCTCTCCTCCCTCCCTCCCTCTCTCTCCTCCCTCCCTCTCTCTCTCTCCTCCCTCCCTCCTCGTCCCTCCCTCTCCTCCCTCCCTCTCTCTCCTCCCCCTCTTTCCTCTCCTCCCCCCTCTCCTCACCTTCCCCCCCCTCTTCCCCGTCCCTCTCCTCCCCCTCCTCTTCCCACTCCCCCCTCTCCCCCCACCCCCCCTCCCCCCCTCTCCCCCACCCCCCCTCTCCCCCCACCCCCCCTCCCCCCCTCTCCCCCCACCCCCCCTCTCCCCCCACCCCCCCTCTCCCCCCACCCCCCTCCCCCCCACCCCCCCTCCCCCCCCACCCCCCCCTCCTCTCCTTCCTCCTCTTCCCCCACTCCCCTCATCTCTTCCCCCCCCTCCTCCCCCCATCTCTTCCCCCCCCTCCTCCCCCCATCTCTTCCTCCCCCCTCCTCTTCCTTCCTCTTCCCCTCCTCCTCCCCTCCCTCCTCTTCCCATCCTCTCCCCAACCCCCCTTGCGTTGTATCTCTCGCTCAAATCAGAACGATCATCCGCAGTCTCTCCCTTATCTCTGATCTTGTTAATTAACGTCCGACAGAGTAAAGCTGATAACACAGTGTAAAATGTGGGGAAATCGCCTAATAAGATGAGCTAATTTGTACTTTCGCTCCCGAGTCAAGTCGACAGATTTGTGGTCGGTTGAGTATCTTGTTCCTCCTGTTACAAGCCAGGGACCCCACAGCTGCCCAGAGAGAGAGAGGGGGGGGGGGGGGGGTGATTTCAATCCTATACAAACCACAGCGACTGTTAATCTTCCAACGCATTTTGTCGGCAACTTGACTTGGGGTTTTTCTTAATTATAAAAGAAACACTCAGTGTAATGATTGCTAATTGAATTTCTCCTGAGCCCAGGTTTTGTTTCCTATCAATTACCAACGTTAATTGGTGTTGAGACAAATACACGCTCACAGATTGGCATTTGGAGTCTGCAAACTTATGGCTAATGAATCTGGCAAACTCGACTTGCTGGTCTTCAAGGGAAACTGCTGGGATCAGGGGTGGATGGGGGGGAAACAACGATGATTTTTTTTGTCCTGTGGGTCGTTTGAATCCTTGCTAATTTGAATTAAAGAATGGGACATCATCAGACGAGTGTGTGGATTTCACAAGAGGCTAAAATCAGCAGAGTTTGATATCCCCCCCACCGAGTGTCTGCGGGGGTTTTATTTTTAAAGAAAGAGAAATATCCGCCAGGTTTTATTCGGCAAATGTCTCGGTTTATTCGGTGATTGGAGCTCTGCTAATGTCACTCTCCACCTGACACTAGACTGTGAATTCCTAACGCACATCCTCACTGCCCTCTGTCTGACTTGGGGAGTGTGTGTGTGTGTGTGGGGAGTGTGTGTGTGTGTGGGGGGGGAGTGTGTGTGTGGGGGGGGAGGGCGATCAAACAGCTCGTCTCAAACTTATTCCCCATCTCACATCCGACTTTTAGTTTAGACTCAAAATGGTATGTTTTCCCTCGGATATTATATTTGCTGGAAATTCAGTTAAATGGCAATGTAAGGGATTGGCGAGACGATGGGTTATATTATTGCCAACTCCCTCCTCAACTGTACTGGAGATGATGGAGGGGCGGGTGGGGTGGGGGAGAGAGAGCGAGGAGGTGAAATTATCAGCACAGTCTTCTTAATGTTTAATTGCATTATTAATGTTTAATTCGTGCCTGCATACAGTGACAGTGATTCCTATTAGACCAGCGTGTATGTAAACGCTTGAGGTTTATCGATGGGAGAGGTGGGTGGAAAAAATGTTTCCTGGAAGGTAAATGAAGACATTAGACATCAATTGAGCGCAACAGGGCGAGGTTTAAATCCCCAGAACCAGCCCGTGTACAGATTGTGGGTGGGGAGGGGGAGAGGGTTTGTGTGGATGGAGACTCGGCGCTGAGTTTATTCGCAGAGAGATCGAATTTGCTCGAGGTTTTGCTGCTGTTTGACTGAACTGACGGTGGGATTCTCTACCATCCCGTGTCCACTGGACTAGCCTGACTTGAGACTCACCGTGAGAGCGATTCATGTCAGAACCCTTTCTCTCTCTCTCTCTCTCTCTCTCCCCACAATTGTTTTCCAGTCCCCAATTCATCTTCAAATTCACGCGTCGACCATCAAAGCGTTTTATTTTCAATCTGCTGTCAATCCCCACCCCTCCCCCCCATCCCAGTTATCTTAATTTCTAACTGTACTTTTGCATTTATTGTCAATTTGCTCAGTATTACTAATCCCTATTGTCTCCCCCCCCCCCCTAATTTATTCCCCCCCCCACTTCGCCATCTCTCCATGTTAGAAATATATATTTGAGATTCTCATTGATTGGGAGGGTGGGGGGGGGGGGAGAAGCAATCGGTGATTGTAAACGTTATTCCCGAAGCCTTTTTCTTTATATATTTTTTTAACGAATAAAAGGTTTGTAATACGTGTGTGTGTGTGTGAACATTTGGCTGAATTTACTCGCCTTAATTTCTGACTAATTCCGACTTCCGTCCCGGTTGGGATTGGGAGAGAGAGAGAGAGAGCCAACGACAATTTAACATTCGAGTTTTTTTTCTCTTTTTTCGGTTTAAAAAAAACACAATTTTTTAAAAAAAAATAAAAGGAATTAAAAATTGCGTTGGAGGCATCTGAGAATTTCCACCTCCAGTTATAAACCCGTTATGCTTTGATCTCGTGTGGCGTTTCCAAAGGCGACCCAACCCAGTCGAGAGTTTTTTTTTTCTCTCTTGGACAACTTCGCTGTGTGACTGCCTGGCCTCGCCGCCTTTCCAAAGTGGATTGCGGCCGCCAGCTTTGATTCATCAGCGATGCCTCATGCCAAGTACACAAGTCACTCATCCCAGTGGGTCAGCTCAGCCGCTCAAATAAAACTCAAACAAACCCAAGCGGATGTGACTTTAAACGTCAGATTTGACCTTTCCCGAGGCTGGAACCTTGGCAATGGAATTACTTTATTAGCAATATTATTATTATTAGTTTTATTCATATCTGTTCTAATCCCCAATACAGTGTGTGTGTGTGTGTGTGTGTCCCGCCAATTACAGGTGGAGCGACGCCAGGCTGTTTAAAAGTATATATTGATGATTGATGGGCAGAATGCACTGAGAGTTTCTCAGTGTAAAGGAGGCGCCTCGGGTCGGCGGCAGGGTTTCGGTGTGAGATAGTAAAATCATTAAACCAGCTTTCTTGGCGTTTGAGAACATTCATGGGTCTTCATTTTTTCTTAAACTTGTCACTGTATGTGAAGAGCTTGTCTCGCCAAGTTTCTCTCTTTGTTTCTGAAATCGGATGGTCGTCGCTCTGTGATGCTCATGGACTTGTTGTGTAGTATTGATATTATTATTATTATCGTCGATTCATTGGAGAATTGGGCGTCAGTTGACTCCTCGTGGAGTGAGGATGTTCTGGGCTTTTGTAGGAAGTGGCGAGGGTCATGGTGCTTGACTTCTCCCTACTGTAGCACCCACCTGCCTATCTCTGGGTAGAGAGCGGCGTGTGTCTGTGAGATTGTATCTCGCCTCTCAGTGGGGGAATTACAGCTGTTATCTCAAGTCTATACTTTATGTATGAATATATATATATTTTAACCTTCAACAAAGACTTGGAGGAGGGGGGGCTGGTAGATAAATGCATTCGCTGGAGAAAGCAACCCATTTGGTCTTCCCAACGTTGACTGTATATGTATCTCTCTCTCCCCCCCCCCCACCACCCTCTCTTTACAAAATTATCTGTGTGTGTGTGTATGTGGGGATGTGGGGGGGGGGGGGGGGGGGGGGGGGGAGGAAGCAATGTGTTTCTTCCCTTTCCTCTTCAAGGCCGGTTTGAAGACTTCCTTTTCGACCGTGCCTTCTGTTTCCCCCCCCCTAATTTTTCGACCTCCCCACGTTTTTTGCCCCCTCCCGAACACTCCCCTCCCAGCTCGGCTCACACGCCTCCTGTGCAGCGCCTTGGGACGTCCTCCCGACGTGAAAGGCGCTCTATAAATCAAATTTGTTGTTGTTGTTGTTGTGTCTTCAATCGCGCCTTCAATTATTTTTAAACGCCTCCCACTTCTGGCTCACTCCCCACCTCTAGCATTGTTAGAGACACCAATTTGTGGAAATGCACATTTTTAGCTGTCTGCTGTAACTTTATGCAGTTTATTGCTTTCGGAAAAAAATCCTAACTTTTGCCAGACATTCGGAGGTAAAGGAATAACGTTGAAACACAAATTGGATTTCAGAATACTGTACTGTGTGTGTTGTGGGGCACACTGCTATCACAACGCGTGCGGTTTCACACTGGGATTGAAAGGTCTGGTGAGAAATGGTTTACCTTGGGCAAGAACACGCAGAAATTGACCAACAAACCCTAAATGGTTGCCTATGTATAGGCAAAATATATATAGAGATATATATATATAGCTAGTTAGCTTTTCAAAAACGTCAGGTTGTGAAAATGTTCACATAAATTGGACACAAACGATTCAGATTAATGCAAGTTGCAGTGAATGGCTTGATTTTTTCTAAAACGTGACCAGATAAATTTCTCTTTTTTAAAAAAAAGTTTGATAAATGATTTATTTAAAGTGGAGTTTTATCAAGTCGTGGAAAGTCTCACAAAGTGCTTGACAGGGTTTATTGTGCAGTGTCAGTAGGTGAATCCTGCTACAGCTAATTTGCACACAGCAACGTCTCACAAATAGCCATGAATGACATAATTTTATCTGGGGGACTGATGACCAGGACCACTGGGGAGGGAAACTCCCCTTTCTTTTTGTTTGCAGCTCTGTCTGGATTTTTTTTAAATGAAAAAGCTTTTCCCTTAGCTTATCTCTCCTGCTGTTTCCTCCTTGTCAAAGCACAATTTGTGCAGTTAGGTGGCAGTGGGGCTGCTGTAATTGGTGTGTGTGCTGGGTTAGGGAAGAGGACAATTAGCTGGGGTTTTGAACTCCTTGTTGTTATCCAATAATTTCCTCTGGTGTCTGCTTGTGTGCACCAAGGTAGAACATGCAGTTGGGTTTGAAGTTGATAACCCTTTGCCTCTCTCACAATCAAAACTTGCTGTATAAGATGATTTAAAAATAATAGCCCAATGGAAGTGTACCTGAGCATACTCCAGCTCCTTCAGTGTGAGGAGGGGAAAGGGGTAATGAGGACCAAGGAAAGGCAAAAACAGGGGGTGATTGTCTGGAATTCCGGTGATTTCTCAGTTTGGTCACAAAGTACTTGAGCCGTAACTCATTAAGTCTCTGCCTCAAATGGGAGATTACTATTTATGGGGTGAGGGTGACTTTACCCCCTGATAAATATTTAGGGCTCTCACAGTTCCAAGCAACTTGATGTGATTTCATGAAAATAATCTCTGCAGAAACCTTACTGCCCTATTGATGTCACAGGTTTTCGCTTCTTCAATTTTGATGCTTGCTCTCATTGTCATCACAGTATAGTTAGTGGACTAAATTAAATCACTTTCAGTGGCTAAAAACACAAGAATTGCTAGCCGAAAGAAAAACTAAGGTCTATCCCTGGTTTGCCTTCGACCAACCTGGCAATTGCATTCACATGTCACATCCCAAATTATTTACTGTATCCTGAAATATTATCTCCTCTAACAAAAAATCTAATTTGCCCAGTTAGTTTTTCTCGTCTTGCTGCTTCTCAGCATTGCTCCGTTTTGTCTCCTGATTCCCGACCCCATCCCCTCCCTGTAGCATTCACCTAAAGTAAATGCCACAGGGTATGTTAGCATATCCCTGTGGATATACTAACATATCATATGTTAGCTGATAATATATTAACGTGTATTCTGACTATTCTTGTCTGACTTTTTTTTAAAAAGACTTTAGTTTTGAGAAATAGCTCCTGGTTTCTCAATTAAGATTAATTCCCCCATCATAATATCTATGTTCTGTAATTTTATTTTGAATATTCTTTTGGGTTTGCCTCTTCTTGGTGGATTTTTTATTTTATTTAATAATGATTCCTTGATGCTAGCTGTACCGGTTCAGTTTCACTTACAACCAAAGGATTGAATATGGAATGTAGATTTTCTCTCTCTCACTCTCACTCTCACACACACACAATCTTTATCTATACTCGGTTGGAAGGATTAAATATATAAACAAAAATATGCCCTGTGAAAGTCTTTTCCGTTGCGGTATAATCACGTCTTTGACACAATCGGTTAATGTGTCTTGGCGGACACACAAACATTTTGTCTTTGTTTATATAAAAGATATCTAAATTTACTTTTCCTCAATTTCTGTTCTGAATACCGTACATGTATTTCACTTATCTTTACCAACCAGTACTGTATTATATTGGATTAAATCTGCTCTATAACATCTTAATTCTAAACTGCCTTAATAGCTTCTCGCTTTGCACAGTGTAATCAGCTTTATTGTTTGTCTACACCTTTTCTAATTTATGTCTTATCGTCTCATGGTCTGATGGCTATAAACTGTATTTAATAATAATATTCCTCAGCTGTTCACATTGTTGAGCTGTCTTGAAGCGTTTCACAGAATATCCAAACAACAGATATTCTAAACAACTACTACCAATCGCATTTATATAGCACCTTTCATGTCTGGACAATAATAATAATAATCCTTGCATTTGATATATTGCCTTATCATGCTGTCAAGATGCCTCAGTGTTTCGCAGAATATCCTGTAAAGAAAATTGACTGTATATTTTCTGGGTGAAACAGTTTCCCCAGCGCAGTGTGACATCTCAGAGTAATTTCTGCTAAGTAGTGTTCTGTTGTTCTGGCGGTACATCTTTATCCCCATTTAAAAATGTCACCTTGAGAATTGAATGTCAGCTTGCTCATCAGTACCCACCTCGCCTTCGACACTATCGACCACTCTATCCTCATCTACCGCCTCTCCAGTCGCCTCAACTTTCTTCGTTCTAATCTCAAATGGTTCATTTTTTTTACCTCTCACATCCTCTCTAATTCATCTCCAAGTGGTTTCTCTTCTAGCCCCTGCACTGTCTTATGCTGCGTTCCTCAGGGCTCCCTCCGCCATTGGTCTCCTTAATATCTATATGCAATCTCTCAGTCACATCATCCGCAGACATGGGGTCAACTTCCACATATATGCAGATGATGCCAACTGTATTTCTCTATCTCCATCCTTGACTCCAGCACCACTGCTGTCAGAATGTCTGTCAGCCGTCAAGTCCTGGATGAGAGCTAACAGTCCTTGTGCATTACTCCATCCCTTGCCTCCTTCAAGGCCCTCCTCTTTTCATCAACCTACTTTCCCCCTTGCCTTCCATCCTCCCCAAACCTTATCCCTAGTTCTGGTCCAGAATACTGTTTGTTCAGTGCCTTGGAACGTCCTCCCAATGTAAAAGGTGCTAAACAAATGTAATTTTGTTGTTGTTGTCTTAAAGTGGCTTTTATGTCATGAGTTGGTTCTTTGCGTAGCTGAGCAGTGTATGCTGTTTAAGGGGTTCTAGGGCGCCCAATGTAACCCAACCTCAAGTCTGTTTAGCTTCAGCCAGTTTTGCACATCTGGAACAACTTCATTTTTTTTAAATACATTTTTTTTAACTGTAGAAGTAGAAGTTCCGATGGCAGAGACTAGTTACAAATGTTTTAATGTAATAGAATTGGTTTTGACATTATACTAAAGTATCAGTGAGGGAGAGAGAATAGGATACATGTATATTTAGAAGAAATCAATACATACCCAGCCATGGAAGAAACCAATTGTATATAATAAACTCCTTATTCCCTTTGTTTCTCTGGTTTAAAGCTTCAGGTAATGTCCACAACATTTAGTATGCAGATTCTTGTGATCACTGGACTTACTGGCCAGTATATATATATTTTTCTCAACTGAATGGAATGCTTGGTTTGGATAGTTGTACATCACTGACCCAGAAATCACAGACCGCCAGAGGCCAAAATAATAGTCAATGCAACACAAATTGAATAAAATGCCCTGTGAACTTCACAGTATATGTTGCTGAAATACAATGTGATTTCAAAAGTTTTGTGATTTCACCTTGAGGGATCTGACAATAGTTGTAATCTGCTCATTTAACTGTTTCATGCTGTTATTCTCCAAACTCCTTGAATAGATTCCAAACTTTAACAACAACAAAATTGCATTTGTATAGCACCTTTCACATTGGAAGGATGTCCCAAGGTGCCTCCCTAGGGTTAGGGTTCAGTATTTCAGACCCGAGCTGGGGGCAGGATCGGCAAGGGGAGGTGACCGATCGCACAGTTGAAGAGGAGTGTCTTGAGGTGGCAATTGAAGGCAGCTAGGGTGGGGGTGAGGCAAAAGGATTGCGGGATTGAATTCCAAAGGTTGGACGCAGAGTGACTGAAGGTTTGTCCACCAATGGTGGGGCAGGTAGGTTGGGGGACGTGGAGCAGGTCACAGCCCACTGAGCGGAGGGAACAGACAGGTTGGTAGGTGGTTAGGAGGTTGTAGAGGTGGGTGGGGTAAGGTCATGGAGAACTTTGCAGGCGAGGATCTTGAATATTCTGAGTGATGGGGAGCAGCAGAGTCGGCCGAGAAGTGAGTGATAGATTTGCGGAGCTTGGCGCAGGAGGGGACACGGGCTGCAGAGTTCTGGATGATCTGCAGCCTATGGATGGAAGAATTATGGAGGCCCACAAATAAGGCGTTGGCATAGCTGAGCTTGGACATAATGAAGGCATGAATGAGAATTTCAGCAGCTTGAGGGGGAGGTATTGGCAAAGCAATGTTGTGGAGTTGAGGGAAGGCAGAGCAGGTCATGGCATGGATGTGGGGGAGAAAAGACAGTTGAGGCTTGAGCAGGACACCAAGGTTCCTGACTGGTGAGGTGGAGTGAGCATCTATGGAGGTTGATGCTGCCAGTGCCTGAAGTGCGGAGGCGCTGACACGAGCCAATCAGGCGGACCTCGGGCTGGTAAACCGTTCCTGGGGATCCATTTCATGTACAATCTGTGCTCCTTGATTGGAGTCCAGCCTAAATTACCCTCCCAGATACTAATATCGCTACTGTACACCTGTGGGCTTTAAGCTATGATGCTTCCATATCACAATCGAATAGCTCATGGATTCTAACTAACAATGAGAAGTTTATCTCTCAGGTGAAGTACACTGGAACCTACCAGCACCTGTAGAATTATTTATATCAAAATTAGCTTTAATAGACAAAGTAGGGTTGGGGGTGGAAGTGAATTTAGCTAGGAGTAAAAATCAAAATGATGCAAGTGGAGAAAGAAATTAACAAAGGACAGAGCAAATGTTGAAACAGGCAGGAAGAAAAGGGAAAGCAACAAAGGCGAAGAGGTGAAGTCGAGAGACAGAGGAGGGTTAACGGGAGGGTGCCTTGCCTGCTGCTTATAACAAGAATCTCATTATACTGCTAAAAGCTCTTCTATGTTAATTAAACCCAGTGTGGGATGAAGAAATGTGCGAGAGGCCTAATTGGAAAACAAAATCTACTTCTGAGCTCATTGATGTGTACACCAGCCCAGGTCACAGCTTGTGATGGTGACAGAATCAGTCACAACTCTGCCTACAGTGGCTGATCTGGGGGTGGGGGGGGGAAGAGGAAGTCCTACGTCTCTTCAGCAGCCTGTTTTTTAGGATTTAATGGCTATTAATGGCTGCTTAGATTTTCCATCCCCCACCCCCACTTTTTTTTCTCTACCATTGTCAACCCTAGTTCCTGGAGGTAGCAATCAGGAATGGTGAGGCGGAACTAAATAGCAAGGACCATTGATTGAGGGGCAGTGGTGAAAGTAATTGTCAGAACATCTAGGAAATTGTGAGGAGCCTTAGTTTTTTTATGTGTGTGTGAGGCATATCTTGGGGAAATCACTTGCTTGGACCATTACCAGGAATGGAGAAAATTACCATTTGCAATTAACCATCCAGCTGCTTCATGCAGTTTCTGTTGTGTACAGGGATGATTTTCCACAAGTCTAACGTGTATTGAAGTCATGGCATACATCTACTATGATTGGTATGTGAAGCTAATTTGCAGCATTGAGTGTTTGATAGACAGCTTTCAGATGGAGGTGCACTACCATGCTTCATGTCTCTGTAGACTGGCAGTCATTTCTAGAGAGTATGTACCACAGTCCCTGACCTGCTTGGATTCAAACCGTCAGGCATTGGCCACCTTCTGGGACCTGGCAAACTCTTGCGGTCATTATTAATATGGAAATACTGAGAGGCTAAGTGCCATCACAGCTGAGCCCAATTGTACCCTCATTTTTGGAGAGTAATTCCACCTGGGTCCAGATTTACTCAATTTATGGAGCAGTTTAGAGCATCCAGAATTTGGCATGCGGTTCAATTTAGTCTTAACTTTCGAGTTAATTTTCTGCAGTTATTATTGAATAACATACTGCATGAGTAGGGTGCATTTTCCACTTCCTACACTAACCATCTCAATGGCTTTGTTGTTTAGGAATTGTTGATTTTGTGCTACCTTGTGGGTAGCGATGTGCTTTCAGCCCAAGCCCACTAGGAGCAAGTTGAAACTGATCCAAACTCATTGCATGTTGGACAGGATACAATCAGTCAGGGCTGAATTTCAGCCCAAACCCTCGGAGGTCACAAGATGTTCTTTCATCCATCACCAACCAGCCAGCCCTCCCCCCCCCCCCCCCCCCCCCCCCACCCCAAAGTATTCCCTTGACTCCAAAATGGACGCCAACACTGTGTAGCATCTTGACAATACAATGTCTTCCTTTTGCAGGTGCTGCATTGTTCTCAGAGGCTCGAGGTTCCTACAGTGGATGAAGGATGGTGCAAGTTTGGAGAGTGCTTGTCTTTGTCTGTCTCCTGAGAAGCTACCAGGCCATCAACGTATTCGCAGCCCAGCAGAACCCGCCAGACCCCTGCTACGACGAGGCCGGGCAGCCAAAGCGCTGCATTCCTGACTTTGTTAACGCTGCCTTTGCCAAAGAGGTGCAGGTGTCAAGCACGTGTGGGAGGCCTCCAAACAGATACTGCTTCATCAATGAGAAGGGGGAGGTGAAAACCAAGACATGCCAGATCTGCAATGCTTCTGACCCCAGAAAAGCCCACCCACCTTCTTACTTGACTGACTTAAATAATGCCCATAATCTAAGCTGCTGGCAGTCAGAAAACTTTTACCAATCTCCCTATAATGTCACGCTTACGTTTTCTCTGAACAAGAAATTTGAAATCACCTACGTCAGCTTGCAGTTCTGTTCCCCTCGCCCAGAATCCATGGGGATATTTAAATCGATGGATTATGGAAAGACGTGGGTGCCATTCCAGTATTATTCCTCTCAGTGTCGCAAAATGTACAATAAGCCCAACAAAGCTACAATCACCAAACAGAATGAACAGGAAGCCCTATGCACAGATGGGCACACTGACCTTTACCCTCTAACGGGAGGGCTGATTGCCTTCAGTACCCTAGATGGGCGTCCCTCATCTCAAGACTTTGATAACAGCCCAGTCCTGCAGGACTGGGTGACGGCTACAGACATCAGGGTGGTGTTCAGCCGGCCCCATCTCCTCCGGGACCTAGACCGGCACTACAATGGCAGAGATGGGAAGCAAGAGGAGATCAGTATGATCCAAGACTCTTACCATTATGCCGTGGCTGACTTTCAGGTGGGCGGACGCTGTAAATGCAATGGACACGCATCCTGTTGTGTCAAGGACAAGGCAGGGAATCTGGTCTGTGACTGCAAGCACAATACTGCTGGTCCCGAATGTGACAAGTGCAAACCCTTTCACTATGACCGACCGTGGCAGAGAGCAACAGCTAGAGAAGCCAACGAATGCCTGGGTAAGTCTAACCTGTTGGGGGCCATTGACAATACAGCTTGCTCTGTATCATGAGTATTCTTTTCATATAAAATGAACCCCAAACCTCCTCCTGAATGATAATTGGCTATTAATAGTTCATTAAGGAGAGGGGATTGGAGGATGTCAAAGAAATGTTTAAGAAAATTTGAATGTCAGAGACATGAGGAATATCTACCTGTTTAAGAAAATTTGAATGTCAAAGACATGAGGAATATATACCTGTGATAGTGACTGAAGGCTTTCAGTTATATTTCAAAGGCCATAACATGGCCCAAACTGCCAAACTTGTAAACTTCCCTTTTGGAAAGGTAAGTGATGGGTTGGCACCGTCACCTTTCTGGAGCTTCGAGGGTATAGAAAGTTAGACATTTGCTACACTGAAGGAGCCCATTTAGCCATTCTTGTCTCTTTGTTACCTTCTGAAATCCCATCAGGGACATAATTTTCTAAATCGTTCCTATTGATCTCACTTTCCTTGTGTCACCTTGTTTATTTACTTCCTTTTAGAACCCTTATTAGTCACCATTGGGCCTTTATTTGATTCTAGTGTGTGTGTGTGTCTTTCTCTTCCCTGCACCCTCTATCATCATCTTGGTGTGTGCCATTTACATGCCAGGAGACCTCCATGGCACCAACCAGAAAAAAATTTCCATTTGTTCTTAATCAATTTGTTTCTAATTCTCATCGGGAACTGGAAAGAGCTTTCACTCTCATTTTCACACATTATCATCCACACATAGGTCTCTTTGAAATTAGTTGTTTAGATTTTTTTCTTATCATTTTAAACAAAAAAACTGGAAAAACTCAAAATTTCGGTATGGAGTACCTTGGAGTACCTTAAGCCCCCCTCCTTAAGAAACCATTTTCATGCTGATGTGAAACACCACAAATGGCCCTTTTGTTATTGTTCAAAATGCAGTTTTTGTTGTTTTGGTTGGCTGCCCTAAACCTGGGCCTGAAAGGATTATAATTCAAATGATGCCAATGCACGTAACAGCAATCCCACTAACGTAGGAGAGCCTGAGATTGAAAACAAATATGAACAAATAATTTTAAATCTTCTGGGCTAGACAGAGGGGAAACTTTGCCAAAATCCTAACTATATTACCTTCCAAAAAGCCCAGCAGGTAGTGTTTTGTGATGTCTTCCTTTATTTTGAGGGAGCAAACATTTAGCTGAATAAGTGAATGTGTGACTTGATTAACATCTTCAGACTTTAATCACAGTTTGCTCGAGAGTGATAGACAGGCTTTGCTCTTGTTGACATGTTAATGTGTGTGTACATAAGGGATAAAGTTTGATTAATGTTATCTCTTCGAGTGGCTAGGGAACGAGTTCGATCCTCACCCATATCCCACGAACGATTCATTGAAAAGAGGCATCGCTCCCACTAGAGACTTGAGGGACGTGTTTCCACTTGCTTTTGATGTTGACTTTGAACTTTACCAGGGCAAAACATTTGTCAGGATGAAACATTTGGCAAGTTTCCTTATTCCACATGCCTGATAATAACCTCTTAAGACAAAAAAATATATATTTGGTCACTCAATCCATGACTGTTTGTGAAACACTGTTGTGCGCAATTTGGCTGCCACATTTTGCCCATATATATACAGTCAGTTCACTTTACAGTATATTCTGTGAAGCAATTTGAGATGTCTAAAAGATGTGAAAAGTGCTACATCAAATACATCAAGGTTTATTATTATTTACCAAATGGTGACATTAAACAGCAGGCTGCACACTGTGGTGTCTGTTCACTGGCAGCTGTTGTACGATTTAGGCCGTTTTATCTGCCTCCAAAACACCACAGTTGCATTGTGCTGTCATGGTCCAGATAGTTTGGGGTGGGAGGATAAGGATTGTGTTTTGGGTGAGATTCCTGACCAAAGGAATTCTTGCTACCAATCGTGCTTGCAATCTCTTGTCCCCACTGTGTGGGTGGCAGTTTATTAAGGGCTGTTGGCATGAGTGTGATCCTGTAGTACAGAGACCCCAAGGGCCATTGTCACAATCTTGTTTCATGGCTAGGAGAAGATAGTGCACCTGTACTGGTTACTTCTGCAAACCTATTTATTCAGGCACAAATGTGGAATGTTATTCATTCAATATATTTGATCAATGCTTTGTCTCTGTTGATCCTAGCCCAGGTAGCAAGCCCATATGGGCCCCATATGGGACAAATTGGGTTGATCCATGCCCTTATGGGCCCCATATGGGCTTGCTACTTGGGTAGATTCTAGGATTGGGGGTACAATTGGTTGCAGAGTCTCAGAGTTTCTCCTGCTAATCACTATCCAGGTCTCCTTAGGCTGTGATGCCACTAATGGCCAGGTCACTTGCTGGTGCTTGCTGTGTAGTTTTTGTTTGTGAATAATGGTGGCTTAGACGAGGTATCAGCAGGAACTAGTGGAATAAGCTTCCTTAGTATTTTGAGGGTGGAGGGGGCAGAAGCGGGAGGGAGGATGGAAGCAAAATGGTAAGAATCGTCCAAAACAGCAAGACTCTGCACAGATCTGTGTAACTCAGGGTTGCATGCTTCATTTGTGAAGCTGTGATCACAGGGGGCAGAGAGTTTATTCAAAGATTAGTTTGGTAAACTCATTCCCTTTGTACTCTCTAATCCACTTTAAACCTCAAAGCTGTTTGTGGAGTGAATGCAGTGCATTGCATCATGCTGTTACTGGGACAGGGTACACAGCTCTGAGGAAGCAATGATCCCTAGTGCTTAGCTCAAGCGGCAGACAGAGCTAATTCAGTGTTGCTCCACGATTGGCATGTGGGTAACTGAATTCTGAATCTCCATTTCTTATCGCTAAATACGACAGACATGGAAGCCTCACCAAGGGCGTTATGTTGTCAACGTGACTAGCCATCTGTGTCACAAGGAAGTTATGGCAGAGTCTCTCCCTGTGTAATACCATTGTAATATGGTTCTACTTTGGAAATATTGTTGTTGCGTAGAATGGATTTTCCCATCACTTCTGAAAATGGTAACTAGTCCGGGGGAGCACTTCTGTTGGGTGTCGTTGAGCACCTTACCTAAGTGTCCATAGGTGAGTCTAGAAACCTGAGCTTTGCCTGAAATACTAATCCCGCCTTCATCTGACGGAACATCTACTTTCCGGTAGATGGTCACAGGCTAGTGACCAGAAACAGATAACTTGGCTGCTTGTTTTTCTTAACCCCTCATGAATAATTTCAGGTCTCTGCTTCATTCTTCTTTCCCCACTATCATGCACACATATATTAATTGGCTGAAGCAAATGGTTCTTGATCAAAGAATGTGCCTTTGCCGTGTTAAATGGCACTTGCTTCACCTTGTGCTGGCAAGCTGTGGCATCGGGCACTGCTACC
Source organism: Hydrolagus colliei (assembly GCA_035084275.1). Lineage (NCBI taxonomy): Eukaryota > Metazoa > Chordata > Chondrichthyes > Chimaeriformes > Chimaeridae > Hydrolagus > Hydrolagus colliei. The sequence continues at coordinate 5,774,896 of CM068758.1, read as the reverse complement.
TCTGCCCTGATCAAGCGTGAATGGATAACAAGGGTTGGAGTTCATTCAGAACATAAGACTGTCTGCTCCCTTGTTTAACTGGATTTAATTAAAGCCGTTTGCGCTGAAAGCCTCGGCCTGGTTTGGAAAGTTTGTGCGTTCACCTACTGCGTATGTATCTAAATCCTGACAAAGAAGCTTTGAAGCATTGTGCCTCACAGATTCCCTCCCCACTTACACCATGCAATTCCCCGTGATTAACCCGGGAGCCACAGGGCCCTCCGCAGGCTGGCTGTTAGGGTCCTGCAGTGTAATTGAATCATACTCTAAGGTTCGATCAAGGGTAGGATTGAATTAGGTGATTACAGTCAGGGTGGCACAGTGTCCCTGAGCTAGTGAAGGAAAGATCAGCCAGGGTCCTTACTCTTTGTCTCTCTACCGTCAGCTCATGTGTAACATGGGTGGGTGAAGTAAAGACATTCAAATGATTTATCCATACTCTGATTAGGGACAGATTTGGGAGAAGTGCTGGAAAAGTGATTGACATCAGTGGATGTACCTCAGCTCAAATCTGTTTTGATTTTGAAAAGGACAGGGAAGTAAAGAGTATGTACAGTAGTAGAAAAAGTGTGTAATTCACAGACCAGCAACAAGCTGCAACATGACTGTTAGCAAGTATTTTGGTGATGGTTTCTCATTTTGTTTGATAGCTGTTACCTGTTGAGGTAAAGAGTGAATGTGTAAGTAGAGGGTTAAAAGGTTACAATCTTTGTAAACCTGAAGGAGATCTGGAAATGCTTGATGGTGATGGGGCAGAAAAGCTCAACAAAGCAAGAAATGTATGTGTAAATGAGTCCCGATGGGAATTGTTGGCAGGCAAACAATTTATCCATTGCTTTACTTCTTTGTACCCAATAAACCCTGTTCAAGATGGGCAGAAACCTGCTTTATTATCACCTTAAATGCCACTGTTGTACTGCCAGCCGTTGAGAGGGAGGGATGTGTCTGGAAGACTGATGAGCAGTCATCTTAGACTTAATTATAGGTACATTGCATGGAGAGTAGTGAAATGTGTGGGATGGACAACCCGATGAGATCAGGAGACAGATTGCGTCATGCAAACGCTGCGAGCAAATGATTTGGCGAAGAAAAGGCATTCTGGTGTCCTCACTGAGATTAATTGCTACAAATCTCATTCATTTCTCTTAACTCAATTTAACGTCAATTTACAAAGAATTTGATTATTTTTTAAACTAAGTTTGTCACACTTGTGCGATATTGTTTTGTAAACACCCAGATAACCTATTGATCTAGAATGGTCCGTTGGAGTTCCTAATAAACCAGTTAACTACAAGGGTTAATTAAATTGCTCCCATGCTTGTTGAAAGCTGGCTTCCCCATGTTGTACCAAAGACCCGACCTTTTATTTTCTCTCTGTGATTTCCAGTGTGCTTTTTGGCTGTCGGTGTGGAGTCATTCCTAAAGGTATATTGAAGGTGGGATTAGAAAGTTAGAAGGTCACGGGGTTGCGATATTAGAATATTTATTTTCATAAGTCTGAGAATACTTTTGTTCACGAGGGAAGCCCAGTCACAATGCACTTCTGTCAGGGAAGTAGAAAAGAAGGATTAGGGTTTAGCATAATCAATGACTGAGTTCAGATTGCAGAGAGGCACTGTGAAAGGTTAGTCGTCTCATTCCCCTGATGCTGTCTGAGCCAAAATATAAGAGAAGCACGAGGCTAGCTCTATAAGAAGGGGTCCTGGGCTATTCAGTAAATTTTTAATATTTGCTAAGTTATTCTCATACAGGTCAGACTACAACAGCACCTGGCTGAGACACGGGTTCCTTTGTATTGTTCCCGTTGAATGGCTTTTTATTTTTCTTGAAGCAGTGGCTTTGTTTCTCCTGTTGTTTGTTGCAGTTTGGTAGTGTGTAGTTCCTCTCCTGCTTGATGGCACAGTGTGTAGAGAGTTGACGTCTCACTGTTCTGTGGGTTGAAAGGTTACCTAGGTATGGTATGGGAGAGAAGGAAGAGAAATATGCTTTGCTATGTACTATAAACAACAAAATTACATTTCTATAGTTCCTTTCACATTGGAAGGATTTCGCAAGCACTGGACAGATAGTATTTAAGGCCCAACCTGGGATAGGGATTGGGAGGGCTGGGTGGGGGATGAGGTTGATTGAAAGCATGGATTGAAGAGGAGAAAATTGAGATGGGTCTTAAAGGAGGCAAGGGATGGGGTGGTGAGGCAGAGTGACTGTAGGATGGAGTTCCAGAGGGAGGGGGCAGGTTAGTAGGGGGTTAGGAGCTTGCAGAGGTGGGGGGTGGGATGAAGCCATGAAGACTTTGAAGGCAAGCACCAGGATCTTGTACTGTATCTTCTGTGTGCTGAGAAGGTAGTGGAGTTGGGCAAGGTGGTGGATGATATGGTCACGCAGCCTAGTGTAGGAGAGGACATGGGCTGCAGAGTTCTGGATGATCTGCAGCCTGTGAAGTTGGGGAGGCTGACAAGTAAGGACTTTGCACAGTCAAGTCCGGCTGTTATGAATGCAACCAGCTAACTTTTGAGTGGACGAGACACAGAGAGAGAGAGACACAGAGAGAGAGAGAGAGAGACACGCACACACAACTGATAGAAAATGGCTATGGTCGTCATCACACTGTTCCAATATATCGTCTAGATTTTAAATAAATATACTCATATGCTAATGAAAAGCCTCCTTTTAATATGTGTTGACCTTATTCTGATTCCCCCCACCCCTCCCAACCAACACAAGATGGTTGCTTCTCTGCCAGAGATATTGTAGTAAAGACAAGGAACCCACTGATTCGCTTTCTGTTTCTGGAATGTTGTGTTGCTGTTTGCTTTTCCATTCTGTGCTATTGTGGGAGGAAGAAATGCATGTATTGTAATTTGGGTATTATAGGTCATTATCATGATGTATAGGTTCGGAATTGATTTTAGATCATAGCCCTGAATGCTACTCATGTGGTCTTTCCTTCTGCCAACGAGGAAAGCGTGACATTTCTGCCAGAGATTTCATACACTATATCAATCATGTTGTGTTGCAGCATATTCAATTGCAGGGTTAGTGTGAAGTCAGTGATGTATGAATTTTTTCACTGTTTCTGAGTCCTGCCAAGCACATCATCGGGCAGGCAGTGAACCATCTCTGCTGTGTCATTTTCACTTGACCACTAGGGTGCGTATGTCAGTAGTCTGGCATCATTTCTAGTTTTTGCATTTGACATCGCACCTCTCATGTCAATGTCACAAAGCTCTTTAAAGACCTTTGTGGTCAAATGTAGATTGAAAGTTGGTCTATCCACATTGAGGTCATGTTTGTGGGAATAATAATTGATCCGTTGTGGCTTAGTTCTCAACTCTGGATCAGAAGGCTGTTAATTCGAGCTCCACATTCCAGACTTTGAGGCTCTTATTCCGTTGCAGTGTTGCGGGAGTGCTGAATTATCAGACATGTTATCCTTCAGTTAAAACATTAAACTGAGATCTTGTCTACCTGTTCAAGTGGCCATTAACGATTCTGTGACACTATTCAAACAAAGTATCTCCCAACTCTTCATGTAAATTGTTTATTCAGTTAAAAGCAGTTTGTGGGATCATGAAGTGTAAATTGGCTGCCACTTTTGCCTACAAGTCCATCCTGCTTCAGTCCTGGTGTGGGACAGGACTGATATGTTCGGACCTTGTGAGTGGAGTCCCATAGCTTAGTGGTCAGAGAACTCGTCTCGCAAGCGAGAGGACCAGGGTTTGCTTCCTTATTTTGCAAGTTTCCTTACTTCACATGCTTCTAGTTACTTCGCAAGGTATAGGAACTCTGATGTTAATTGATTAGTGAATTGCTTTTCTGAGGATGATAATCGTGGCCAATAAAAATAATAATAGTCATTCAGTCCACTGTTTGTTGGACACTGCTGTGTGTAATTGACTGCTGTTTCACACAATTAATATATAGTCAATTCACCTAACTTTTGGGAAGTGCTTTGGGACTTCTCAAAGATATGATAAGAAGTTATATCAAATGCAAAGATTATTATAACGTTGTGTTGTGCATACAAAACAAATAGGTGGCAAACCAATGATATGATAACATCTTTAATAGAAATAATTGTTCTATTGAATGCTAGTTATTTGCCCTCCCCAATTGAGCATTGAGATGCCAACTGGAAGGGATCATTAAACCAGGTCCCCAAAGCAGGTACCTTATTGCTCTTTTGCACAGAAAAAATTGCTTTCAAAACATTCAGCATGTTGAGACCTTTAGTTACCAGTAATGGTCACCAAATTGATTTTGTTGTGTAGAGATAGCTGTTATTTCTCATATTATTTTAGAAAATGTTCCTGTTGAAAATAAATAGGATGGCTGATGCAGGGAGAATTTTAGATAGTTAACGATTTTTACCAGGTCTTGTGATAGGACTGGCAATTTTTATTTCTATATTGCCTTTTGTTCTTGTGTATTACTTCACAAAACATTAGAGTTATTTTCCAGGAGTTGGTCTGTAAACTCCGAGTGGAGCAGCTCTGCAGTATCATAGCAGCTGAATCCCAGGTATCATTTAGAAATAGGCACCAAGGTCCAGGTCAATCATTCTTGTTCTCTGGAATTAAAACTTATTAAATTAAAAATTATATGTTTATTCAGAGTAAGGAATGTAGTGAGTAATTCTAGTGTAACTGATGTACTTCTATTTCCGAGCTAATTGTCACATTCCCTTCCGTTTCTAATGTAATTTGACATTCTCTGTTTCTGATGTAATTCACATTCTCTCCCACTGGTGTACACAGAAATCTTGAAGTAAGTATTAACTTGGACCAAGCATAACATTGCTTGATGGACTGGTTATGTGTTGATAATGATCCAACTGCATTGGGGACTTGGGCTTTCCTAGAATAAACATACAACTAAATGCTTGCTACAATTAGTGAAAGGAGCAGATGTATGGGAAATCCATGCATCATGCCAACCTTTTTGTCTACTATATATGTCATCCTAGCTGGCTCAATCGGTGGTGCACTGTACTTAGGAACAGAAAGATTTTGGTTCAAATTCCAGTGGTTCATGTCAATCTTTTATCCTATATGTACCTATAGCTAAACTTTGGCATGAAGTACAGTCTTCACTGGTTTCTGAGGAGACCATCGTTTCCAGGTCAAAATTGCCAATGATGGTCGATCAGCCTGAGACATGGAGGTGTCTCATCCGAAGAGGGCACCTCTGAAAATGCACCATACTCCCAGCACTGCATTGGAGGGTCATTTTACACTATGTAATTCCATGCCCTGATGTGTGGCTTGAACCCACAACCTTCTGACTTGAAGGTGAGAGCGCTACCACTGCTCCAGGCTGACACACAAAATAAATATCTTGCTAACATCATAGGTATCATGCAGAGCAAGATGTGTACAAATTAATTTTGTTTAGTGTTTGTGATAAACAGACCATCTTTATTGTTATACAGTATTCTGCTTCCCTGATGCAGAATGAAAGTCCCGGTCCTCGCGAGTTTCAAACATTCTTGCAAAGTGCAAAGGGATCAGGGTTTAATTAGAAGTATGGAATTGACATGGTGTAACACAGAGTGATGGTTAAGTGCTAAGGAGCATGTATTTCGAAGAAATCCTAATTTTGAATCCACTTATGAGGAACTTAGCAAAACTTATGTTTTTCTTTTACTAACTCAATAATGCGCGTGTAGTATTTTGTCTTCAGGAGTTTATGAAACTGTTATAATTGGAAATGGTTGCTGCCTGAGATACTTGATATTTTACTTTGTACAGGAGAAACAATACTGTAATAACAAGTGTATTGTCTGATCCAGCTGGTCTGAGCTTATCATTTGTACCTATGGGAAATCAGGACAAACCGCAAGGACTTGAACAAAGTACCTTAGGTGTAACTGGAAGAAAAAACTACAGACAAGTATCCCCCAGTGAAGACTATGGATTAGTTCATCTGGACTGGGATCGAACCAACCTCTTGCTCCAAAGGACACAAGGCAAAGCAAAGTGATTTTCATGTCATACCTCTGGAGTAAAATCTATGAGTGGAGCATAAATAATACCTCAAAGTCTCTTGGTCCATGCAAGCAGTTATAATAAGCTAGCTGTTCACCGTGCAGAGAAATTGTGCTGCGCTTTTTCCATTGATATTTACTCAACTCAAATAAAAGTGCCGCACCCCTCCCTTTGCTCAAGTTGTTTTCTAGAACTTGGTTTATTTGTTTGTGCCAAATGCACTTTTTGCTTCAATTACATTATCGCCAAAGCAAAGCACAGACTTGAAAACAACTTTCTTGTCTGGGAGGCACTTATTACAACTAAATTGGAAATCATTGAACTCTTCTTCACCTCCCACCAAAAAAACACAGGGATGGGAATGTGTGAAATGGAAGTGTCATAAAATGCACAGGCATCTTCTTCTGAGTCTGGTATTAAGACTGTAGGTGTGACAGTGTAGAGGAAGATTTAAGCTGCCTCTAACTTTATTGTAACAGACCTAAGAGTGCTTGATGCTAATTGGGTTGTGGGGGGCGATGGTGACAGAGAGAAGAGTGTTCTATTCCCCAGCACTGACATCCCTAACTTTGAGTGGATTTTTTTAAAAAGTGCTGTACATTGTTTCTGTGTGTGTATCATGTTACAAATTACTGGGTGGGAAAGGGGGGAATTGGGTTTATTGAGTGGATATAAAACTGATTTGATTTCCTCAGTAACACCTGCACCACATGTTTTTTTAACATTAACAACAACAAAATTACATTGATGGAGCACCTTTCACATTGGGAGGATGTCCTAAGGCGCTGAACAGTCAGGGGTCTGGACCTGAGCAAGGGGGAGGAGTAGGGGTGAGGGGAGTCAGAGAGGTAGGAGGACAGCTGAAGGCATGGTCAAAAAGGAGTGTCTTGAGACCGGCCTTAAGGGAGGAAGCCAGGTGGTGGGACTATGGGATGAGTTCCAGAGTATGAGGGCAGAGCCCAGCCACTGATGGTAGGGCAGGTCAGGTGGGAGACATGGAGCAGACCGGAGCCCGCTGAATGGAGGGACTGGGCAGGTTGGTAGGGAGTCAGCAGGTCGGAGGTAGGAGGGGGCAAGGCCATTAGGTAATAAGTAACTTTGTGTTACAATTTATTCAGTAACAATCCTACAGGTTCTAAAATCCTACAGGTTCCAGCCTTGTCCCTTTTCTGACCTTGAGTATTATGACTTTATTATCTTCAGATCACAGTTACTAAGTTCCCTATCCTTTGATCTCAAACAACAGTCTACCAACGGTGCTGCTAAAACAGAATCACAAGAGACTAGTTTGCTTATTTCTGCCTTTCCTCTTGCACGGCTCTCAACACTCTATAAAAGCAAAGTCCATCTTAGAGTTGAGCCTAGCAAGATTTTTCGAGCTCTGCACTTACAGACAGGTTACAGAAAAGAGTGATCCGTTCCTCATCTCTCAATGATTGCTTTCCCTCTCTGAATTTCATAACAACTGACTTATCAGTGTGGCCATTAGTCTTCCAAAACTTTCTTTGTTTGTCCCAATCTCCAAATATTAGACGCAGCATCTCTTTCTCATTGTGTTGAAATCTAGCATTGCCTCCTACTTTTGGCTCATTCTCAAAACTGGATCTCCTCTTTGTCCTCTTCTCCTACAGGCTTTTAATAATCCCAGTGTGATGTCACTATTTATTTGACTGACCGAGTCTTCTCTCATATTTTTAACTGGATAATATTCTTTGCTCACATACCCTGGAGTAGTTTCACAATCAGAAAACAACGTGGGCCACTATTGAGCAAGTGAATGGACGTGAAAATGGGGCAATTTAGAAACCTGGAGAAGGCAACTTGATAATATTGAGCAATGGGAGGCTAGAGTCAATGCCAATATTACTCCCACGATAAAATAATCATTAATTCCTTTTGAAAGGAAAAGTATTTCAGTGCTAGGACTCTGGAGGATTGGTTGGCACCTTTGACATTGGGAAAGCAAAAGGTATTTGGGTTGGTTTATAACTTGTCCGGTCAGTTACACAACCTTCTCCAATGACTGGAAGAGATGGGCAAGCAGAAAGTTTTTTAAAAAAACTTGTTTTTCATACAGAGGTGTGGTGTTGCTGGAGTCTGTTATATATTTAAAGAAAGAGGGAAACGCATTTTGTTTTAGTTACCTGTCGGGAAAGTGCCTGTTAGTAGCATTCCTCTTGTTCCTCCCAAGCTCTTAATATACCATTTCACACTCTTCCTCCTCCCGACATCCTCACTGTCCAAAGCCAGAAGTGTTCACTGAACCAATGGGCTCTGCATCCTGTGGTGCGGTCTCTCTGAGAGCAGCCGGGCATCACTGTCCTGGTGATTGTTGCCCTGGGCAGAGATACGCTGAGTAATTTTTCTCAACAGCAACAACAAATTGCATTTATATAGTGCCTTTCACATCTGGAGGACATCCCAAACAGAGTGAAGGTTTCCAGTTTAGTAACAATTAAGTACCTTGTTTCATTCGCCATAACACAATCTTGATCTAGGTTGAAGTTGAATTTACTGTAGTTTGGAAGCACCTGTTTGACAAGTGCTAACTAACTATGGTCAAGGACACGCTTTTATTTTTAAATCTCTTTTAAAGTTACAGACTACACATTCCTGCAAACACCCCACACCCATCTTGAGGCTGCGAATGTTTTTCCTGAGTCTGTTTCTGTGTCTGGTTTTATTGCATTCTTCCCTCAGATGGATAAAACAATCTTCTCAGATGTGTCGGATATTTGGTAGACGTCTTTAGCTGCTGCATGTGGGAACAAATCCCACTTGTTTTTCACTGTGCCAGAGACCACATATATAGTGGTGAAGATTTTAATCTGACTATCTGAAGCATCAGCGACGTGTTAAAGCCAGTCAGTCTTGGCAGTAAAGGAGAACTCAGGAAAATCCTTTGGCTTCTAGCTCGCAACGAAGAGACAGGCTGCACAAGCTGCTTAAAATAACAAACCTAGTGACTGTGAGCAAGAGTCGTTTGTTAGAAGTGATAATTTGAATGGCATACTGACAGATATCCTTCCTAAATGGTGTTTGTTCTGGAGATGATTGTGCAGGTGCGTAACCTTAGCTTATCAGATGGTTGTTATAAAGATGTCACACAGGGGGAGAAAAAATCCACCTACACTTTGAGATAATTACAACATTGAGGAATGTGAAAAGACCATTATGAGAGGGGAAAAACATGCAAACCCAGGCAGATTGCTGCAAGGAATAGATATGCAAGATCTGGCAAACGTGTTTTCTGTATCTATGTCTTTTGACATGCAGCTAAAGTGAAGCAATCTCGCCTACGTCTAGTTGGAGTGCTCATTTTATGGGTCAGCTGTTGCCACGTTCTTGTCTATCTGAAGTTTCTGTTAGTCAGCACGACACTAAGATTTCCATGTGACTGTAGAATAGAGATGGTGTGCTCCGATTAATGGATCCGGGCAACATATTAAAGGTTGAAATTTAATTGAGGCATTTGGGTGTTAGTTTATGTAATGAATCCTAGGAATGAGGTACTGGCTAGAATCATAGTTGAACCTGAACCTTGTAAAATCCACTCATGTCTGATAATAATCCCTCAAGAAAAAAAAGCAATAATAAATTGGTCATTTTCAATCCACGACTGTATGTTGGACCCACCTGTGCGCAATTGGCTGTTGCATTTCGCCCACATGTGTACAGTCAATTCACTATACAGTATATTCTGTAAAGCACTTTGAGACGCCTAGAAGATGTGAAAAGCGCTATATCACATGAAAGGATTACTGTTATTATGTTCTTCATTTGTCAGTTTTCTATCAAAGAAAATCAGATGTATATCAATTGAAAATGCTTGTAAGGGAGGGAGAGCATGACATACAGTATTCAGGATATAGAAAGAGTGGAGAAATGTGGTTATAAATTTCAAGAGTTGCAGGTTTGATGGGTTAAAAAGCCTGTGGAGCATCATCAGCCAACACTTTAGTGCTGATCTTTGTGTTTGTTACATCTAGAATAGTTTAACTCATTTGTTTTCACCTTTAAAGTTTTGAAATCTTTCTAGCACTAAATTACAATCTTAATAAGGTTATCTTATAGTTCCTGCATTATTTCTTCACAGCTCACGTGCATTGATCCATAAATCATTCAGTTGCCTATTGTTGTAGCCTCTCCAATGTCAGAATGTTCTCACTAATACTGACACTGGAACTAATTGCACTACTCTAGAATAAGCCACAGCAGTACTTGGTACAAGACCACCAGAATGCCCTGAGATTTAATGGGGTTAAATAAGCAATTATGTGATTAGCCTTGATTTCAACATAGTGATTTAAAGTAAATTTGAAAACAAAAGTTTACTCTTGAAATAAATTTTGTTTGTTTCACTTGTGTTCATTTTCTCAAATGGTTAATATTAAGCAAAGATAACATGCATGTCAAGGAAGTGATGACCAAGTGGTGATTTATCTGTCCAAGAGGACAGTGGCTTCGGAAGGTTAAATTTACCCCCAGTTCCCAGTCAGCTGGTTTTAATCAGCTTGTTGTCCGTGGATCCAACTGCACCTCAAAATGGGTTAAAGACAGCTGCTAAGGTTGGGTGACTATGTGAATCCTGATTAGCTATGCTGTGACTGAAGCGATGTGTCTTTTGGACGTGGGTGAGCATTCCGCCAAAGTGAAATGTGTGCCAGTAAAGTTAGTTTGGCATTGACACTGTCCATCCCATCCTCTTGCAATAATAATGGAACTTGCTGTTTATTGCAGCCACCTGTTGTGTGCTTTCATCTGAAAATCCAGATAGAAGAGAGGAAAGATTGGCACTACAAGGACTTGAGCTTTGTTCTGCCACAATTAAGGATGGATAGGCTTAACGTATATTTGTAAGACAAGGGCAGCTGTTGTATATCGAGGAGATTTGATGGCCCCAAATGACTTGTTTCCAAAACACCTGACCCATGAGTGCCCACTCCTGAGCTGTGTGTGAGAGGGGTCTGGAAGAGGTGTGTTGAGGAGGTAGATTAGGAGGAAGTGGAGTGAATACACTCTGAAGCTGTAAACACCATGTGTGGATGTTGCCAGTGTTTAATCTGGAGCTACGGAATCTAGCCTATGATAGCATCAGCTCTAGTGAGCTGGACAGCGACGTGGTCGGCTCATAAAGGTTTCACTAGCACTTGAGTGTTTAGAGGCCTCAGGGGCTTGGAGTTGTCGGAACTAATTGCTCATGATAAACTAATTATTTCACTGATAAAATGTCAGATTCCTCTCCTACTCACTCAGATGGGAAGTCAAGGCTGTAATTGCCAGCGACACCTGCCCTCACTGATTTACAACCAGAGTATTACTGAATTATAGGATGTTGTAAAAAGAGGAGCCGTGTCAGTTTCAGATGCATAGCAGGAGATAAGGGAAAAACTACTGTTTCTCTGGATCAAAGGGTAACTCTCAAGTGCACTTGGAAAGTTCTTTAAAACGTGACCTCTCTGTTGTGATAAGTCATGTACAAAGCTCCTGTTTCCTTCTGGTACCAATGGTTAATTCTGCTAGTGACTGACTTAACGCTTTTCCTCTAAGACAAACGGTGTAAACGATTTGCTTGCAGATGAAAGATAAAGTATCAAAACTTTTTCATTAACTTTGAGATCAACTGGGTGGACTGCAGTTGTTCTTTCTGATCCCATTATATATTCCTGTAGGATACCAGAAGGAAACAGGAGCTTTGTACATGACTTATCACAACAGAGAGGTCAAGTTTTGCTATTTGAAAGCGGTTTCTTGCAACCATAAATAGCTGTATTTTTAAGTTTTCTAAATAACAGGAGAATTGTTTTCTCATGTAACCCAGACCCAAATGACTGCACTGCTATTAAATGACGGTCTTAAATAATCTGATTACCGGTAGTTATTTATTTGAAGCATTTCGGATATGCAAACAAATACCTACACAAACTAAAAGTGAACTGATGTTAAGAGGAAGTGTGTAGGCGTGTGTGTTTAGACTCCCATCACTTCATGTGGCCTCTGATGCATGTCAATCTCCATGAAGTCATAGATTGTTGAGCAAGATTAGTTTTCCTTGATTGATGTCTGCCAGAAGCTTTATTAAATTGAAACATAAACGGTTCCACTTTTCATACATGGCTTGAAAAAATGTATCTTGCGGCTTATTTATGGTTGCAAGAAACCGCTTTCAAATAGCAAAACTTTCAATGAAACTTTATATAAAAAAAAGGTTTGAAATTCAGTCATGATTGATGTACATTTGTGACGAGTTGTTAAGGTATGTTGGAACAGAGCAAAAGGGATCGCTTAGCTGGGACTGAGAGAACAGAGTTAGTTACCTCTTCGAGAGCAGTGTGGTGCAAAAGTGCTTGTTTGATCCTCCGAAGCCCTCACAATTGGAAGGGATGGAACGAGTTGCCTCTCAGCATATGTCTCATCAGTTAGAATATGAGGATACTAGTAGAGGGACTTGTTTAGGATACATAAAAGAAGATGAAGAATAAATCAGATTATGTCCTCACCAAAACCCCAGGTGTCCAAGTGAACTGCATTGACATGGATTGACTTTCTTGTTCCTGTACTCTTCTTCGATATTCAACCAAACCGGTGATGAGAGATTGCAGCTGGATTTTGTTGAGGGGAAAACCAGATTTGATTTGGGGATTAAATTGTATCGAAACTAGGGGAATGTTCAGAAACGTAACAGTGAAAGAAGAGATCAAACCAAAATTAAACTAAAATGGTTTACCTTTTGCTGTTTAAGGTTTTCTTTTGAGTTCAGACAAGTTCACTTAAGTGCTGCTGTTAATTGTAAATTGATACCCATTCTTGAGTGTCTGAGCAAGCATTTGTCTCTCCTTGTTATGGAGCACCTGTTGGAAAAGTATAATGAAGGGATGTTTCACTTAAGTGTGTGGTTTTTATACCTTGTACACACAGCACACACTCCACCAGCACCTATAATCACCACTCTCACTGCAACCAATGCAAACATGTTCCAGTATTTTGTTATTTGCACAACTTTCAACATAGTCTGTGTCCAACATGTGGATTTTACGATTGTCTGATGGGTTTCATTGAAAGAAACAATTGAATCATTTGAGCCCAATTTTTCTTCTGCCTACCCCTGCCACACCCCGAGGAACCAACCTTGGCTGGGGTACATTTCCATGGATGCTTTTCAACACCTGAACTCAAGTGATTGTTCCCCATGTGTGAACTCACACAGTGTGCATTGACAGTGTCGAGCATCAAGAGATGTATCAGAGTGGGACAGGTAGATAAGATTCCTAATGGGATTGAGAGCGGCCAAGAATAATACGCTCAGATGCATCAAGGCGGCAGATCGAAAGAGCAAAAGTTCAGGATTGCAAAGGACAATTTCAATATAGACACCATGAAGTGTTTCCTTCCTTTTCTTCCCCTATTGGAAGGTGAGGGATGGGAGGGGGGTCCTCACCCCCCCTCCCATCCCTCACCTTCCCCTTTAGCCGTGCATTCCCTGGTCCCACCTGTTATTCAGAGTTCTAATCTGCTGTTTTTTGTATTAGCAGTGGGCAGTAATGTAGGAACAACATGGTGACCTTGGATTTCTCAGTTTTATTCCCGATCAAAGCTGACAGCACCTCAAAACATATTACTCAAGGACACACTTTTGCTTTATTATGAATGAGATGAGATGTCACTATAATGGCAACAAGTATGGGGAGAAGATGTGGGAGTCTTATGGTTCCTGGGGGAAGAATGATTTGGAAGAAGAGATTGTGTAAGATTTGTAAGATTTCTTTACAAGGGAGAGGAAGAGTATATAGGATTGTGTAGTAATCCCTTAATAATAAAAATATCCGTCACTCAATGCACGGCTGTTTGTGGGACACTGCTGTGTGCTACATCCACAAAATGTACAGTCAATTCACTTTACAGTATATTCTGTGAAGTGCTTTGAGACGTCTCAACCACATGACAAGGCACTTTATCAAATGCCAGGATGAGTATTATTATTATAACATGAAGAAACAAGAGAGAGAAATGTGATGAGATATACGAGTTGAGAGAGGCCAGGAAAATTGGTCATTGGATTCTATCCAGGGATGTGAAATAGGTGCAAGAGGAGCTACCCAGTTACTAGAGCGTGCTTCAGGTCTTGGGGTGGATTTGGCTTCAACATTGTACATTTTGTTTGTAGTTTGAGGCCAAGCCCAATAGAAAATGTTCCACAGGGATGAAGTATGTTCAATTGGAGCATCCCTTATGCCTCTAGCAGTGTGCACTTTCTTCTTAGAATGGCATTTCTTTTTCTCTGGAAAATCTGGAGAGGGGGAGAAGGGAATGCCTGGTCTTGGCTGCTGAGTTTCTTAGCAGTAAAACGAATTGCTTAAGTTTGCACTAATGCTGAAACTGCCCTTTGTTTTGGAACAGAGATCTCTAGTGGCATATGCTTGCGTGCAAAAGAAACTGTGTGGAAGCCAAGTCGAGAGCCAAGGAGGCACAAAGACCTTATAAAATGTATTTGACAAAACCGGTATGAATTCTCGTTTCAGAAAGTAATGGCTTTCACAGGAAGGTTGTAAAATCTTCAAATAAAATGTGCTTTAATAGCAGACAGTTTTAAGAGGGGCCCTTTGCTTCTCACTGTGCAAAGGCTGCTGTGGAGGGTTTTGGTGGGCCAAGGAAATGTGCAGTTTAGCAGATGATCATCATGTTATAAGACTTGATGGCGCTTGTTAAAGGGAAACCAATGACTGCCGTAAATGATGATTAGGAACAGTGCTTAGTTTCACTTGATCAGCCGAGGGTTTTTGCATGCATCATGCGTTAGAGAATTTTTTTCTTTGGACAAAAACAATTCTCTTGTTTTACTGGTGTATGATTCCAAGGGGCACTACTCCCATCTGGTATCTCACCCTTGCGGTGATGGTGGTTTACCTGTGTGCCTAAGCATTGAGTGTGAATGGTTTTTTGACTCTGATTGGGGGTGGGAGAGAGAAACAAGACCAATCTTACCATCACCCAACATTGCCACATTCCAGAAGTGAGATTGTCAGTTAGGAGGCAGCATTAGTTGTGCTGCTTGTCCACATTCATAGATTCCTCTGGCCTTTGGGTAAGGAATTGCTTCAGTCTGGTTAAAGCCATGTTGGAAGAGGGGTTCCAAAAGATTATCCCACTCCTTTCATTCACTGGAACTTTTCCTTCAGGGAAGTTAAAGACTGACACAGAAATAGTGGGAGGCGGTAGTCCCTGGATGTCCCATGCTTGTCACTCCATCAGTTTGCTCTGTCTCACTGAGGGTTTGCATTCGGTATTTAGGGCACGTTGGAAAGATCTCCATTTCCTTATGGGCTTTTCTTTCTCACAAGTTTTAAGTTTTCCAGCATCTCCAACATAAACACTGTGTGGCAGTGCCTACATGTTTGCTCTTGATCTGCAGGCTCTCTACTTGAAGGGAAGTCCCTTTCTCCTCACTATGGTCTATCTTCTCACTGTTGACATGTCTGAGCACAAAATACGACTTGTGTTTGCCATTTTATCCCATGCTTATAAAAACAATGGGCTGTTACAAAGAATTGTACCTGACTTACAGCCTTACTTTGTGTTGGAGTTTACATGTATGACTTTTCTGTTGCATGTCAGGATGACCCAGTGAATACGTGTAGGTTTATCTGGTTGATGGGCCTGCCTGGGAATGGAGAGTGGAGTGAGATGTTCCCTCATAGAGCAGATCAACGAAAATGATGCATTTTCCAACAGCTCCTTTAAGAATAGCAGTTGGAGGTTGTCTGCGCTCTGAGAGGCCATCTGGCGTGGAGGGCGCTATATAAATCCAAGTTGTTGTTGCTGCATGTCTGCTCAGTGTGTGCTCAGAATGTACCTCTTTTGAGGGAGAGAGGTACAGTAAGAACTTTTGTATTTGATGTACGGTCTAATATTTAAAATAATTTCATATGAAATTGATGGCAAGTATAAGGTTTGTAGAAAACGTGGTAGAAAATTTCCACACATCAGGCCACGAATAAGCATGTAAATACGACTGAGAGCGTCTGTTGAAGATGAAATGTGGTCTATGAGGATGGTGAGCTCTGGGAGAAGAAATGCTCCTTCCTCACCCAGAATCTGTTTCTAGAACCGTCCATTCCTGTAGCCAGCCACCTTAGATTCCACCCAGTGTCCCGGCTGTGCCTCTGAGCTTCAAATACAACCAGCAGAAACCAATTAGTTCCATTTGATAAGGACTTTGTCCCTGCCTTCTGTGCGAGTGCAGTGCATTTTGACTCCTCCCTGTCTTTTGTCTCTCCCACAGAAATCTGGGTCTGATTAAGTTTTGAACGAGGACCCAACACCTTGTGTTGAAATACTCCCCGCCTGTCCGTGTTCTTTTGACCCAAACTGCACATGCCCAGTAGGTCAGGGATGATGATGATGTGGTTTTTTTTCATTGAGTGACGAAACCAACATCTGTTCAACAGATTACGCCAATAGATTGAGTTTCAGTGCGGCTCGTCTGGTTGCCTTTAGGTCATGCAGAGCCTAAGCAGGAATGACTGGCAAATTATACAACTTTGTGCTCTCAGTAAACCTACACCAAATTTGAGGAGCATTTGTGTGTTCAGAGCGAGTTTGGCTTGTGATAGTGTTGTCTATTGCCTCCAATTTCCATCAGTTCTCCAAATTCGTGCTCCCAGGCGATGGGAATTCCTCTCCATCAGGCAGGCCAAGGGCATCACTTTTCCCTTCGGGTCCTAGATGTGTTTTCCCAGCACTTTGGGAGGTACCACAAATCCCCACTCAGTTCCAGATGGGACGTATATTTGGAGACACCAAGGGGGTTCCCAAATACACTGCTTCAACCCAGTGCAGAACAGATGTGCAGCACAACAGATGAATGTTCTGAACCCACTGCTAACCTATCCACCATAACTGTTTGATATTGGTACACCCCTGATTTAAAACCTTTCCTTTGGCTGCTGTTGCAAACCATTGCCTGATTTCACTGGGGCAGCAACTCCGACCACCACAAGTTTGTATTCATCACCCAAGGGGGAAACTTGCACCGTTTACATTTAATTTGTTAATACTCCAACAATATGAAATTATTTTACCCTTATTTTTCTGAAACATTGATACAATGGGGTGGGAAAGATGGGAGGAAGAGAGAAAATAAAATGTGATTTCAGGAATGAGGAGATTTTCCTCCTTGAATTTCCAAACTTTTTCACAATGCTGTTGGGTGAGAGAGGTTTCCCTACATGCAAGCATACACACACATACAATGGGAGGTCAAAGAGGATGCACAATCCAACATACTATCAACAGTTTAGCAAAGAGACTGCATCTCTGTTACCGTATTGCTCTGGATTAGAGCCAGTGAAAGTGTAAGTGTTATCCCATAGGATAGCCTGCAGGAAATGACCCTATGTCCGCCCAGAGTATGCACATTTGATTTGCATTTTGTCAGGCTGGAGAGCTTCTAGTATACTATTGTATTAACCCTTGGAAAGTTGTAGTAGAGCGTGGAGGATTGTATGAAGTTTGGGAGGAACAATGGCATATGTGTTTTTGAACAATATGGAGAAACACGAGAAAGCAAACACGAGAAAGCTGTGGAGAGAAAAGTACAGTAAAACTCACATAAGTCTGTTCTGCATATATCACATAATTGACTAAGTCATACATCTGCCCAAGTCGCGTTCAAAGTCGTATTGAATTTAGTTGTATTAACAACCGCTTAACTTATCATGCTGCTACCGTACGTGACGCTACTGCATTTACCAGCTGCCAGGTCAAAACTTAATGTGCTGCACCTGCCTCAAATGCAATACACCCGACATGCGCACCCCAGCAG
The DNA here is from genome assembly GCA_035084275.1 of Hydrolagus colliei. NCBI lineage: Eukaryota > Metazoa > Chordata > Chondrichthyes > Chimaeriformes > Chimaeridae > Hydrolagus > Hydrolagus colliei. The sequence continues at coordinate 5,757,049 of CM068758.1, read as the reverse complement.
TGTCAGGGTGGGAGGAGGGAGATGGCTGAGAGAGGAGAAAGAGAAAAAAACCTTGGGCCATTGCAACTGACTCATGCCGTTTACTGTACAAACTTCTGTTAACAAACATAACAAAACGTGTCTTCAGTTTTCTCATTCCACCCCACGCTCTATGCATCCCAAGTCAAGTATTGAGTTCATATGCTGTGCCCGCAATGGGCATGTCACCTGCTGAAACTCGGTCTGAGATCAGACACAAAGATTGACTACTTGGCCTTCTGCCCCAGGTAGCTGACCCCCATGGAATGATATGTTATCCATGAATCAGCACATCGAGGAGCGAAAGGGAGGTAAATTCAGGGAGAAGGAAGAAAGAAAGAGTATGAGAGCAATGGAGATGTTTTCAAGTCAGCTGAGGCAACTCCTTGCTTCAGATAATTATGTAACTGATTGAAATACGCATAGACATGGCTGACTGAACTCTACCACGTCAAGTTATTCCACCCATGGGGTCAAGGGTGATTAGAGGAAACTGCATCAGCTTTCACCACAGGAGACAAACTGATATCGTAAAACAATCTTATTTAAAAATCCCTTTTCTCAAAATATAGAACAATATCCAAAAATAATAGTCACTATGTTAAGTTAAACATACAGCATAAACATTGATTATAATGTGGAGAAAGGTTTAACTGAAACTGGAGGCACAAGATAAAAGCTGATTATTTTTTTAACCAGAGTCCAAAGACAAAATAATTTAAATTATTTATCTAGATCCAACAAGCTCTTGAAACTGGAGTTTGTTTTTATGTCACGGATTTAGAGAGGGGGAGAAGGAGAATGGGGACAGAGGAGGGAAGGGAGGGTTAAGAAGGTATAACCACAGGACCTGATCCAATCTTTGCTTGACCTCTATACATGGCCTAATCAATGGCGCTACCAGTTAAACTATCAAGCAGAACTTCTTTCCGTATGTTCTTAATAAAGAATTGGAAATGTTTGGACAGTGTTGGGGTGGTGTGAGAGAGGGTAATATCTAACTGCGTTTGTTTCATCTGACCGATTGGGAGGATTTTTCCCCTTTCCAACCAAAGGGTGTTGAGGTCAATTGTAGTACCCCACTCCACACCCTTCTCAACACCTCCCTCCCACTGAGATCAGCTAAATCAGCACAGAGCAGGGATCAAAGCTGGGAATTTGCCTGATCTGCATGGGTGTTCCTTACTGGGCAGTGCTTTTACCCACTGAGCCGTTGTTTTCAATTGTAAACACAATGTTCTTACTTTGGACACATTCGTGGTAGGATTACTGTCACTTCATGTTAGCAATTACCTGCAGGTCAATGTTTATGTTTAAACTAAAGAGCAGCACCTGGAAGTGGAGTATTCAGGAAAACCTGTTGAGCAAACTGCTCCTTGCTATTGAGAATAATGTCAGGGAATCCTTATGCAGAACAATATTTAACGCTGGATCCCTTCTGCATCGATCTCTGTTTGCATCTTAGCCTAAAATTACATTTAAATTGTCACTCTGGTAGTGGGACTGTGATCAACTATTTCGAGACTGGAAAGTGACCACAATGGTGCAATGTGACACTAACCTGTTACTTTTGGTTGATTCCACTCCAGAAATGTGGCTGTTGTAAAAATCTCATGTGAAGTGAATTTGGATAGCCAACCTAGTTGCCTGTTGGTTCACAGCCTAAAGTGATTCTTAATTCTTCTTTGTCTGCATTTTATGTTAATTAATTTGATTGGTATCAAAAAGTTTTCCTGCACTTTATTACATATATTGTTTCCTTTCTACACAGCTTGCAGCTGCAACCTCCATGCTAGGCGATGCCGCTTCAACATGGAGCTCTACAAACTCTCAGGCCGTAAGAGTGGAGGAGTTTGCCTCAACTGTCGGCACAACACTGCAGGTCGCCACTGCCACTACTGTAAGGAGGGCTTCTACCGGGACCTGACTAAACCCATCACCCACAGAAAAGCATGCAGAGGTACGTGATGGATTTCACCCACAAAAGATACAGTGAATTCACTTTACAATATATTCTGTGATGTGCTTTGAGATGCCTCGGAGACGGGATAAGGCACTCTATCACATGGAAGGATTATTATTTGTATGTATTAAATTTTCTTATTATCTCTACATCACGTACTCAGTTCAATATCCACCTCACCTTAGCCCATAAAACCATTGTATCTTGAACTTTTAAGACGGCAAGAAATTTTGTGGAAAATTTTATATTCAATCTTAATTTAAAAAAAAAATTTCCAAGCAGGAATTTAAGGAATTTTCTGATTATTCTGTGCCATCTTAAATGTTAAGACTGGGTGACAGGTCAGGGCTTTTTTTGGTCAGCTGAATGTTTGACACACGTCAAGCATCACACATCACAACGTTTAGGAATATTCAAACCAAACAATTGAGAGGTTCCATATATTGGATAGTTTCCGGCCAGGACACTGAGAGAAACTCGCTGCACTTCTCAAAGTTTTAATTTTGAAAACTGTTGAATTTGGAAAATAATTTAATTAATTCTTGGTTTTCTTAACCTTGATGCAGAAAATCGGTTTCCAAATTAAGAATGTATTTGAAAAACAAACATTCTGCACAATCCTAAATGTTAAGAGGATGCTCTCAAAGCTATAACCATGAGAAAATGTTGAGGTCTTTGACTTTCTGTGTCTCATTTAAACATTTCAGAATTTTCCAGAATGTCCCAGTCTAAAACCAGGTGGCAGTTCTAGAATCTGGTGTAGATGTCGAGCTGTTGATAAAGGAGATTATCTATTTGTATCTGACGGATTTCAAATAGTGAAGGGGAATTATCTTGGAACGCTGATCGGAAAGTAGAGCTGGCTCTCGTCACTTTTCTTGATGAATGGATGCATCAGAAGCAACACATTAGAGGTGAACCAAGGCAGCAAGCATTTTAAATTGAGTTAGCTGGATAAACAAAGAGCGAGGCGGACTTGCACGCTCAGCTGCTGGGAGAATCTGCCGGGCTTCCTTTGTTGCTATTGACCTTTGCTCTTTTGAGCAGACTGATCTGTGATTGGCAGACAAAGGGTGTGAGAAACCAGGCCCGTATTTGTTTTTTCTTTCCTATTTGCCAAAGTCCTTTATCAGCCACGTTCACTCCACAGTCCCTGTCAACGCACAGTGATCTGAATAGTCCTGTTTCAATAATGGGTAAAGCAGACCTTTTACTCCTCGTTTGATGTCTCTCTAATGTTGTTTTTCAATAGTGAATATACAAGGTTTAGATTTCCTCCTCCCCTTGACCTCTTACCCCTAATGTAGTGAGATCCCACATTGCCCACAGGTGTTGCTTAGGTTTTGTGACTTTCTGGGTCTCCTATGTAGCCAAACTGAAAAGCGAAAGGAAATGTTCTAAATGGTAGATTTACTTTAGTTCTTTCTTTCAATATCTCCTCCCGCCTCGCTATCCCTGGCTTGCGAGCTCCTCACAATGATGTGGTTGAACAGCACTAGTGCCAGAGTGCCGTTGCTGTTATAAGCAATACTGAGTCTCCAGAATGTGGTAGCCTATTCCCCGCGCCAAACCTGAGTCCTGAGGTAGCAATTTGGCAATCTATGATGTTGGTTAATAATGAGATAGTATCCACACTCTGGATTTCTATGGGATCGTACCTCAACGAAGAGTTTGCGTGTTCCACTGAGGATAAAAATTGGCAATAAAAGGGTTTGATTTTGAGCAGCACAGGCCTGCTATTCTGCTAAAGGTAGCCTTTTATGATACCGATGGGACTTATACTGCTTCTGCATATGTCAATGTGCTTCATTGGATTTACTGTAAAGTACAGTGACTGTAGTTGCACACGGCAGCCAATTTGCCCACAGAAATGTCCCACACACAGCCATGAAATGAATGACTTATATTATTTGGTGGTTTGTTAGCCAGGAAAACTCCCTTCACTTTACAAATAGTGCTATGGGGATTTTTAACATCCAACTGAACGGACAGATGGGACTTCAGTTTAACATCTCATTTGAAAGAAGGAAGCTCAATCAATGCAGCTCTCCCCCAGTACTGAATTGAAGTGTCAGTACAGCCTATACATGTTCAAAGTCCCAATGTGGGGCTTGATCTCACAAAAGTCTTACTCGGTGGAGAGAGTGCTACCAACTGAGCCAAGCTGAACACAATATTAATCTGAAGAAGGCCCCCTGATGTCTTTTTTCCCTCCTCGCTTGGGCACTAATATCAATGACTGCTGGCCCATTGATCCAAGAATTCAATCTAAAATTGAACTGAAGACCTCCCTAGTCCTTACAGTTCCATTAGGAAACCTGGAACTAAATTAGGAAATTCACCTGGAGCTCATTCCCGATCCGTTGCAGTGCGACAGATCCTGGAAGCTGTCCCAGTTTATGGATGGTTGAGCTCAGCTTGCGGCTCCACGAGCTAATGGAATCTGAAGGGCTGATCTCACTCTGAGTCCTTGCCTTGCTGCAGCCTTGACCTCCCTTGTGACTGTACAATATAGTACTGTGCACTGAGTATTATACTATGAGCAGCCTGGACTCCTCATTCAGTCCGACAACCTGTTCTCAGACCGCAGTCTTGTTTGTATAATTACATAAATCTCCCTGCAGATTGCCTTAGGTGGTATAATAAAATATGCTTCATATATAAGGGAAGGTCAGCTTAGAAACAAAATTAGCTTTTCTATTTTTGAAATATGTGCAAATGACTATGAATCTTTGTATATAAACTGCTGTGCCTGTAACCATCAGTTTACTGGCTCAATGTGGAACCAGACACCTGGAGCCAAGGATTGTCCAACTCCACCTGAGGTTTGCCCAATGATCATGTGTGGTTGGGTCTCGTAATGGACCATTTATTGCTGATGACTTTTTCCCGCCTTGTTTTATGATCCATAATAACAGGTTAATAATATATACCCGGCGTTCTCGCTTTATTGAAAAGTATAGAACACACAGTATGTACTGTGTGATATCTCTCTGCTGCCCAGATGACGTGTTCTTTTAGAAACTGACATTTTCAACACAGGAAGCCAATTGGCCCATTAGCTGTACGCTACTGCTGTCCTTTTTACTAAGTTGTCCTCTCATGCTTTCCAACGTGTTCCCTTTATCCCTCAAAGATTCTGCTTGTCAGGTACTTTCTCTCTGGTATCTTTGCTTGTGTCTTTCTCTTCCCCTCCCATCCCCACCACCGTGGATAAATCCCAATTGTGGCCAAATCATAGCAGGGCAAAAGCAGCCAAGAGGTGAGGTGGTCAGCATCATAAGAGAAGTTTGAATGGGGAAGGCCCTTTGACCTATTTGATTCATCTTTCCAGAATACCCACTCACCACAGCATCAAATAATTCTTCACAATTCTTCACAACCTGGGAGGTTGAGCTGAGTGGGGGAAGAGAACCGAGATAGCCAAAAAAAACTTTGAAAAGGTGTTTTAAGGTGGATTTTGAGCAAGAAAGAGAGCAAACCTGCAGGGTTCTGTGATAGAGGTCCGATGGCTTGAAGCTCCTCACCAATGATGGGGTGGATTGGGTGGAACACAAGCTTGTTTACTGTTTGTGGAGCGAAGAGAGTGATAATATACAGATCTTCTCATATGCACACTTTCCAGCAGAGAGAGGTCCCTCTTCACTAGGAGTGGATCACAATACAGTCTCTGTGCTCAGTGACTCATTGAACAGGTGGTTGTCTGTACACTATCAGAGGCAATGTCTAATTGAAGAGGCCACACACAGACCTGATATCTTCAACGTGTCCAAATTTACAATTCTTTGATTTTTCCCTCTCCTTTCCTCTTAGGACAGCAATTCCTTGGTTTTCCCCACAGAATATTTTGTTGGTATATTAGGCCTCCCTCAAGCAGTTTATTTTACTGGTTGCATTTGTTTGGGGCAAATATTTAAATTGTATTGGTGCATAAAATAGATTGAGCTACATTACTACAGGTTAGCATTCATCCAAAGGGCAATAACTCTGTTGTATGCACTGCACCAGAGTATCAGCCTGTCAATATGTATAAACTTAAGTCCTGCAGTGGGAATCCAAGGGCAAGAGGCAAGATGACACACATCCCACATCAAGGCAGCAGGAGAGGTCATCGGTTGCCTGACGCTAAAGCATTTCTTCTTACCAAAGGTTATGGCACTGGATTCTTAAACAACTTGATGCTGGAAAGGGGGGCCACAGTAAGGTGGGTATTCTAGAAGAATAAAATCGGAGGAGTTGAAGGGTTTACTTCCTCTAAACTGCTTGTGACCTAGTGACACAATGCACTCGCTCACACCTTTACTCAGACACTTGCTGAAGCATCTAATCTCATTGGTCACTTGGCCTGTCAGTCACGTATTTACCAATAATTTCAAGCTTCAGTTTTCACCTTGATGTCAAGCACTTCCATCACATGAATTACAACTACTTCCTTATATGTGAACAAATCATACAGCTAATGTATTTTCACTTGAGTAAAGGGGGAGGAGGATTTTTGTCTATTTTAAGACCCATATCTT
>CM068758.1:5570548-5745548 GCA_035084275.1 Hydrolagus colliei | reverse complement strand
GGAGACAAAGATTGACAGTCTGAGAGAGAGATTAAGAGAGAGAAGACAGAGAGAAATAGAGAGAGAGACTGAGATAGTGAGAGAGACTGATTGGGAGAGAGACTGAGAGAAAATATATTAAACAAGTCCTTCCATCTAGATAAAGATGAAATGTTTGTTTGTGTGTCAATCTACATTCCATATTGGATCCTTTGATTACGAGCAAAGCTTTAACGGGTACAGCTAGTAATCCCATTCCCTGCTCTTTCTCCATTCCCTCGAATACCCATCCTCCACATGTGTTTGTCTAATTTATTTTTAAATGTCCTAATCAAATCTGCTCTAATGCCACCCCTGGCAATTCATTCCATCGTCTGATACCCCTCAAAGGAAAAGAATTCCTAACTTGTCCCTTTACGCTCCTAATTACAATCATTGTATTGGGAGTCTTAGCTGATTTTTTTTCCCCTCGGAGCAGGCAAAGTCAAGTTTACAATGAATTCAGAGCCATCTGCTTGTTCAAAATGATCATTTTGGGAGCTAATATGATTGGAAATCAGGGACATGTTACAAATACTAGGTAAAAATAAAGATTTTAGAAAGCAAGTGAAAATGCTTTTATTGTAAATACAATGCAATTTATGGACACTGCTGTGTGCCATTAACTGCTGTGTTTCACCCACAAAATATACAGTCAATTCACTTGAAAGTATATTCTGTGACGTGCTTTAAGATGTCTCAAAGACGTAATTAGGGGCTATATCAAATGTAAGGATTATTATCATAATTTAGAGTTGCTGTTAATAGCTCAGTTGTACAATGTGTGACAGTTTGGCTCAGTTAGTCATCCTCTCACCTTCGAATCAGATGGTTGTGGGTCCAGACATTGTGTTTGTGTTTGTAATTTAGTGGCTATGGTATAGTAATAGGGATGTGTTGCATTGTCAGGGGTACAAGTTTTCAGATGAGACAAAACTCAGTCTTCAAACTGAAGTCTTCTCCGCCTGTTTAGGTAGATGTTAAAGATTTCAGGCTGCTGGAAAGGCAAAGCATTTCTTCCAAAGTTTTGGCCGACAATTCTCTAACTAATTTGTTTTTTTGCCTCATGGATACATGTGGGACCTTACTGTGTGTAAAATGGCTGCGTACAAAGCGTTTCCCTACAAAATAAATGGTCACTGCACTCGACACTAATTGCTCTAAAGGGCTTTGAGACATTTTTGCGTGATAAGGTGCTATAAAACTGCAAACTGTTTTTTCTTTCTCTTCCTGAAATGGAAAAGATTTTGTTTGAAAGAATTAAAAGCGATTGGGTAACACGTTAGATTTATGGGAGGGAAGTTCTGCTGTGATAAACCAGTCAGATGTTTGGAGGTAAAAGTATTCAGCTGGAAAATGGCTTTTTAACACCCTTGTTTGTGCCAGCTCTTTTGCTCCATTTCACAGAGCCCGTTTTGCTGGTCAGTTACCATAATCCTGTGGCTTCCTGCTTCCCCCGCCTGCCCGTTCAGTGGATGACTTTGAAATTGTATTCAAAGCCTGTATAATTTCTTAATTAGTCATGTGGCACAGGAGTGATGTTTTGCGCTTGTAAATGTGGATCATGCACCTTGAACGATAACAGGTGGCCTAGTCTTACAGTAACAGATGAAGCTGGCACAGATGTTTGTGAAACATCTGTTAGGTGCATTCTACTTGTCACAGATGATGGATGATTTGGATACTAAGACGTCCTTTTTGACCCTGGGGTTAAAACAAAGCTTGTTTTTGAACGCAGTGTTATAGCACTGTGTTAATTTGATTTCTACAATCTTGCATGAAATTCCTTAAACCGACTACAATGATCACACCAATGCTTGCGCCTCAGCACACTAACAGTTGCATTTCTTAAAGTGCCTTATCGTTTTGGAACATCTCAAAGCATTTTTTCCCACAAGTTACATACTTTGAAATGTAGTGACTCCTGAAACGTAGGCAACATGGGAGCTAATCTGTGCCAGTAAAGTCCTACAAACAGCAATGAGATGAATGACCAAATGTAATCTGTATTTGATGAAATCGGATGAGGGAGGAATATTGGCCAGGACGTTGATTTGAAATAGCATCTTGGGAATGTCAGCGTCTACCAAAACCGCAGAAAAGAAAGAAAGGGGCTGTGTTTACTGTCTCATCCAAAGCAAATAACCTCCAGCAATGCTGCGCTCCTCTACTACTGCACTTGGTTATGTGCTGACATTATGATCTGAAGATCTGTGTGGGGCTCGTACCCACAACCTTCGACCTAGAGGCGTGTGTGCCACCAACTGAGCCAGACTGACAAATATATCCCAGCTGTTGTATTAAAATTGGCTTTGTTATTAAAACGGAGCATTTTATTTTGAAAGGTGATTTACAGTGATTTGGGTGGTGGGGGGGGGAGCAGATTGGTGCATTTGTACTTCATTCCCACTGTGGTTGAGTTCATTATAATGAGTAGATGCTATAAGTATGCCAGATTTCTCCCTCGGGAGGGGAGGGACAGTGAGTAAAGTGTTTCAGGCATGGTAGAGCACCACAAGCAGAGATCTCAGGGAAGTTTGTCTGTCTATTGCCTTGGACCACATTTGCTGCATTGGCTCAGAGATACCAAGAAGTTTGAGTTATCAACAAATGGTGATCAGTACCCCCACCTTGGCCTGCTGTCAGCAGCTGGAACAGAACAGCGGGTATGCTAAACACCTCTTAACAGTTGAATTTGTGCAATGCAAGCACAATAATTAATTGTTCATTTCAATCCACGACTATTTGTGGGACACTGCTGTGTGCAATTGGCTGCCGCGTTGCACCCACAAATATGTGGTCAATTCACTTCACAGTATATTCTGTGCAGCGCTTTCAGACGTCTAGAAGACATGAAAAGCGCTATATCAAATGCAAGGATGATTATTATTATTAACAGCGAACAAACAAGATCAGTGGTCGCAAATTGAAAGAAAAATCTGAAACTTTTCTTCATTCCAATATTGTTTTGGTCTAACGAAAGGTCATAGACCTGAAATGTTAACTCATTTTCCTCTCTCCATGGATTCTGCCTAACCTGGTTGTTCCCAGCAACTTCTGTATTTATACCAGCATCTGCAATACTTTGCCATTAGTTTTGTCTTTGTGCACCTCAGGACTCTTGCAAAAGCTCATAATGACAATGGGGCAAACACCTTATACAGTATGTCCCATTTATAATTATTTCTAATGATAAATATTCATATTCGGAATCAGTTATTTTCTACACAGCATTCGGCCCATTGTATCAGTGCCGCTGCTGCTGGTGCTCTAAATTCCCCCCGCGTTCATTATTAATCCCACTTTCTGGTTATTCTCTCTTCTGGCTCCAGAACAACTATGAGCAGACTCTGGGAAATGGCTGATACTATCATTAGCAGTGAAATTACCTGGTGCATCGGGTAAGTACAGTGACATTGCACCTCTGGGATCAAATGCATCAGACCACTGGGGTGAAAGTTTTATCGTCCAGTTATCCCTCATCCGTGTTCCAAAGGAGTTCTAATCCAATCCCTCATCCGTTCCTAATTACTGTATATACTAAATTGACAATCTTACTTGGCGGTCAGATGATGTGGGAAATGGAAATATAACACGAATACAGTAGAAGAAAGAAGCCCTACTGAGATTTTGGGTGAGAGCGAGTGTTATTCTACATTTAATGTGCAAATTTATTAGCATTATTTTTTAGGAGTTTGATGTCAACGTTGAGTTCCTGAAATGGGAGAATTCTGATGAAATGTTACAACCAAGGTCTCGTCTGCAAGGATCCCATGGCACTATTTCAAAGGAAAGAAGGAATTTCTCCTAGTATCTTGGCCAATATTATTCCCTCATTCAATTTTACAAAAAACAGCCACATTTATCATTGATGGTGCAGATTAGCTGACTGTTTTAAATAATAGTCACTACACTTCAAAGTACTTTGAGTTGTTTCAGTGGGATAAGACATTATATCAAATGCAATGTTTTGTTTGTTGAGTTGAATCAGTGAGGATGGTTAATTTAACTGTAACAGTATCTCAATGTTGTGAAACTCCTCATTTCCCTCAGAAATTCCCTATTCTTGCAACAAATTATATGCTTTTAAACCCATAATGCTACTTAACTATTACTTCTTACAATTTATTAAGAATTAATTGTTACCCTATTGTTTGTGGGACACTGTTGTGTGCAACTGGCTTTCATGCTTTGCCTTCAATATACACAGTCAATCCACTTTACATTATATTCTGTGTAGAGCTTTGAGACGTCTCAATGACACGATAAGGCCCTACATGAAATGCAAGAATTACGATTGTTATTATTTATTTGTGCTTCTTTCACTCTTTTTGATTGGGTGCTGCACTCTGGTATTTGTGGGCAACCGTTGCAGTACAATTGGACACAGCAATGTCCCACAAATAGCCATGTCTGTGATCTTGGTAATGTGCTTCATTGTCTGTAAGTTCCCATCCATACCTCTCCGACCTACTCAATCTCCACTCTACCACCCGCCTCCTCCGTTTTGTTGGCTCTGGTCTCCTCACCTCCTCCCCCCCAACGCCTCCAGCTTGGCGAATTGCACTATAATCAAGATTAGAGCTGAAGGAAATTAAGCCAAAATGGAGTCATTTGTGAGACCAATGCTTCCAAAATATCTAATCTGAACATAAGAACAGGGGTAGGCCATTCAGTCTCTTGAGCCTGCTGTGCAATTTAATTGGATTGCTGCCTCTCCTCATATTTTTAATGCTGTTTCCTGCTCTTTCTTCATCTCTTAATACATTTATATTCCAAATAACTTTCTCCCTTTTAAACACCCCATTGATTCCTCATTTGTGCCCTAAGGGCTGTGGATTTACCCATTTTCAATGACAATTTAGAAGTTTCTACCAAATATAACTGTATCCCACTTCAATCGGGTTAAACGTATTGGACAGAAAGCGTTGCTTTTAATAGAGCAAGGACAGAAATAATGGGTCAAATGGCATTCTGTGCTGTAAATATCCATGGTTCTATGATTAAGCTCCATAAACTATGTTGCGATAGAAGTAGATTCATTGTTTGACCTGATTTGCAGTGTACCCTGAGTAAATGCAGAACACTTAGAACTCAAGTGCCAGTTGGCCCTGGTGTTGTTGCCTCTGGACCAGAACATTGTGGACCTGAGTCAAACCTGCAGTACTTGAGACTGTGGAACCCCGATGCTTCCAGAAGGGAAGGGGTACAAATTTGAAAGGGGAAGGGAGGAAAAGAAACCTTTGTTTTAATTGATTGCATCCACCAGTTTTGCAGTGAGGAATGGCGTCTCTTTTGTTCTCCAGTCCTGAGAACGTTGAGTTGACAGTGCTAATCCAGACCGCACAACAGCGGCAGCCAAGAGCACTTGGCTCGTGGAAAAGAAGTCTGTGGTTTTGCAATAAATCAGAGAAGAATATTCTGGGCATGAAATGGATCTTGTCAAATATTTCCAAACTGCTTTCATTACCCACCCAGTAATTACCTTCATAGGAAAGAGATTAGCCTCTGGATGCTATGGTGGACCTGTAAAAACACTGCAGAATACGTCAGTGAGACGATGTTTATGTAATTTGGTACAGAAATCTCTCAATCAGCCTTGAATGGGATTTTGCCTGAGGGGTGACATTATGGAATTAAAATTACAATTTGGATTGTGAAAGTATGAAACCATGCATGCCACAAACAGTTTTTTTTACATTAAATAGCCAGTCCATACTCTTTACCTTTGTACTATTATTTTCTCCTCTAAGTTTCTCTGTTGCCTCTCTAGAACAGACTAAATCAAGCTGGTCCATGGAGCCTGCATACTTCTTGAATGGTCATTCTTCCTATGTGAGCCAACATGCTGTTGCCAGGGTATTTGACTGTATCATTGTGTCTCAATCTGATCCTACTCTTGTCCAATATCCACATGCATATTTTTCAGCAAACATCACCTTGGCTGATTTCCTTTTGCCCCTCCCTATTGCAGAGCCATTCCTCCCCCCTTTTCTTTTTCCTTTGTTTGGTTTGTTGCTGATGGCATTTCTGTAGCATTTCCTGGACTAGGATCTGGTTGTGGCAAAGGTTGTCTCCTGATGTGAAAGGCGCTCTGTAAATGTAATTTTGTTGTTGTTGTTGTCTCCTTTTACCCAAAGAACTTCCTGCAATACTGAAGTCTGCCAGAAGAAATGGCTTGATGGCAGTACATTGAGACCTGTGGATGCCAAATAGCTTGTGGCAGGGATTTAATTGCAGTTATTTCTTTAATTTGCCATGTCCAATTAGTATAATTATGTAGAGATTTACACGACAAAACAGAGTATGGTAGAAATGTATAATGAATCAACATCTGTATGAGAATGCGGGGTATTCCATATCTTTTCTTGTAATGCAGGAGTAATGCAGCATTTATCTGGGTTATTGTGTGCTGCACTAAGGGGAGAGGTGGAATGATACATAGATTGGAAGGAGCAGAAACAAAGATCCCCCAGAGAAAATGCTCTCACCCTACTTCCTGCACAATGTATGCCAGCGTATCTCTCCTGCTGTTGGCCACTTGGTCACCAACGTGAGGTGCAAACAAACAGAAGAATGAAAATCTCCACGGCCAATTCAGTGGGGGGAAAATTGCGGGTGGGTGAAAATATGGATAAAACACGGCAGCCAATTGTGCACAGCAGCGTCCCACAAACAGTCGTGGATTGAAATGACCAATTTATTATTGTTTCTTTTTGAGGGATTATTATTAGGTATGTGGAGTAAGGAAACTTGCCCAAGGTTTCGCCCTGCCTGGAATTGAACCCAAGTCTCTCGCTTGTAAGGCAAGTGCTCTAACCACTGAGCTACAGGACACTTACACATCCGTAATTGTTGCGCCTCATTTGGCAACGCATGACAAAATATGGTCTCAAAATATGTGGCTGGGACAAATTAACAATCTCATCCAGAATTGTCATAAAAGTTCTTAGTTTGGGGAAATATAAATATCACACTGTGCTGTACGGTCGCAATCTTGAGATCGGTATATTGTGGGGATAGAGCAGATGAAGGCAGCCGAGACATTTTGCTATATGTAGGTTGCTAATTGCGAGGTGTGCTGTACTTGGTACTAGTACCAAGCACCTGAAATTAGAAAGAGTTAACATTGATGAACTTGAAAATCTGCTGTGTTTCACAAACTCTTCACTGTTACAATTGTAAAAATGACAGCCCCCCCAAGTGTATAAATGATTCAGTGACTTTACTTCCTCCACAGTGAATACCTCTGCCGATGGGGCTCTGGATGTACCAATGTAACAGACTTTGCTTTATTTTTATTCAGCTTGTGATTGTCACCCTGTTGGGGCAGCTGGCAAAACCTGCAACCAGACGACAGGGCAATGCCCATGCAAGGACGGAGTGACTGGCGTGACCTGCAACCGGTGTGCCAAAGGGTACCAGCAGAGTCGATCTCCCGTCGCTCCCTGTATCAGTAAGTCTCTCCATTTCATTTTCTGCTGTTGCCTTACTTCGCAGTGTGACCGACTTCAGCAGGAAGGTTAGAAAACCAAATCATATTGCACCACATCACAGATGGTGTCTAAGCTCAGCTCAGCTGGCGAGCGAAATAATGATTATGGACTTCAGACAGCTATATGTCCCAGGTTAAGTACCTGGTTAATCCCTTAGATAACTGATCTCAGTTGAGAGCACTGCAATTGCTTCAGTATTCCTCGATTAAGAAAGAAAAAGTGCAGGTAAGGTTCCATTGTCCACCCCTCCCTGAAGTATTTTCATTGGACATGTTGGGTTGCTTGAGGGCTCATCTGCAATGTCCCAAAGAAACTACCAACAGTTATTGATGAAACATAAGGAACAGCCATTTGTGTGTGACCAGGCCTGTGGAGTCATACAACAGCTCATGTCAGCACCTATCGGAGAGGAAAGGTTGAGGAGGGAAATAGAGTAATTAAATGATTTTATTCCAACCATAGGAAAACACTGTTTATATTTTCTCAAACATCAGAATTAAACAACTGCAATGAAATGGGATGCCCAGTGTGGTGTATGAAGAGGGAACTGCAAAAATAGAAGTGTTTACACTGGTTAAACGAAGATTAAAGGGTATAGATAAGATGGACCCCCACACTGTTTGATCCAGTCATGGGTTCATGGACTTGAGCTCAGGATAGTGAGCCAAGAATTAGGTTGGTTTACAGGATGTAAGTGAGGATTGGAATATGAGAGAGATAACAAGCAAGAGAGAGATATATATAAGACAATGGGACGAGACTGATAGACAGCAATGGTCTTTGCTGGTGTTGTATGTTCTTACATTTCAAAATGAAAGCCAAGAACAAAGGAAAGAACGGTTGAGTTGGGTTGACAGAGAAATTATCCTTCAACTTGCCAAGTCCAGTAAAAGCCCGTTTATCCGGCACCCTCGGGACCTGGCCAATGCTGGTTAAAGTGCCTGCCGGATATTCATCTGAAAACACACCCAAAATTTTTTAAAATACATTTTTTTAAATAATGCATTTTTCCAAATAAATTCCGGTTAATCGAATGCGGACTTTTTTTTGAGGTGCCGGTTATATGGAAGTTACGGTTTATTGGGTGACGGATAAATGGGCTTTTAGTGTATACAGAGTATGAAGTGTTCAAATCCATAAAATGAAGCCCAAAATTTCAATTAAATTTCAGAAACATAGACGATGACATATAGTACTTCCTTTTTGTTCTCAAAAAAATCATTTGCAAAGTTAACAGATAACGCCTGCAAAATGTATTTCCCCCCCAGACCTCCCTTGAAATACTTGGCTTCATCCTGCATTTCACCTGTCAAATGCTGGTATTTATGACATGGAGATATTAGGTTGCGTGATCCTGGTGTGAAATGCCTGAGATCTAGCTCTCTGGCTCACCATTCTGTCAGTTCCTTGTAGGTGCATGAGACGATTTTCCAAAAACCTATCAAGATAACAAATTTTTATTTACTAATGCAGCGAAGGTTTGTGCTGGGAAATGGAACACATTCAGTGTTTTTGCCACAACTGCGCCAAGGTCAGGTACAGCATTTACATCCAAAGTCCTTACTCCAACTATCTGCCTTAGCCCCTTAACTCAGGAGAGTAACTCTTGCTGTACCAATATGACATTTCCATTTCCCATTGCAGTCGTCTTTGGGTGCTTTTGAGTATTTTTGCCAGTTTAGTCCTGAATTTGTGGTAGATTTATGCACACATTAGGAATTGGGTGAGTCTGATCTGATTTCCAACAGCCAGAAGTTGGAGACTGGTGTCCCATTAGTCGTCTGGGTTCAAATCCAGGTACAGAGGTGAAAGGACATTGTGTTAATTCATTCTCCTGCCCAGTCACACAGTTTGTGTTGCATCACTTCCCAATCGATTCCTCCCTATGCAAATGCTGTGTGTCTTAGCAATTTGATTGTTTTGAGTATCTCTGCGTCTTGCTGAATAGCTGCAATGTGTGAAGATTGACTGATACTTTGGAATGTGGCATTGTACAGAGTCAGCAGCTGTTCAGGGTAACAACATGCTGATCTAGTATTTCTGTTTTACTCCTTTAAATATTGTGACGTACGACAGCCATGCTGTGAGCTGTGAGGTATGGTGGCTAATATTCCTTTCTGAGCCTGCTTGGAGCCATCTCTCACATCTACAGTCAGGCAGGTCAGCAACACACTGGTGGAGACCTGCAAACTGACATTTGCAGGGAGCAACAACCACAGGTTCAATGTGTTGATGCAGCAGCATTGCCCGACTGATGGTTCCCAGCCTTTCTCTCAAATTCAAATCCATTCGGTTCCTGTTAACCTTGGATAACCAAAGTACTAGCGAGTAGTATGGTACAAGCCGGACAAGTGGAAAAGTTTGCTGGACAGGAATATCGATGGTAAGCTGTGCGGTTTTCGTTGTTAGACTCCAGCAGTTATCCCAATGCACACTCTGGGGACCCCAAACCTTGGTTCTTTCCAATCTGCTCCAAACAACAGAATTAGATAAGATGAATTCTCCAGGGGAGAATTCTATTCCAACAAACCCATCTCTGAGATCTCCATGTATAGGTGGGATGCATGGAAATCTCAACTTGGTTGGAAACCTTGTGGATTTGATGAAACCAACTACCTTCTAATTGAATCCACTCTGAAATTCTGAAACCTGAGGCGTAGTTCTAGCATCTGAGAGTAGTAGAAAATGTAACCAAATTTGAAATTGGGGGAAAGCAAGGAGGAGAAATCCAGTTATCCACAGAAGTGTTTGATTTTGTTGAATGCAAGAGATCAAAGAAAGGATTATTTGTAGAGGCAGCACTTCCTCAACTACTGCCATTTGGGTTACGATCATTGAGAGATGAAACCTATGATGCTGGCAGCATCTGTGACCACATTTTGTGCATCCTAAGACATTATGTCTACCCAGATATTAGTACAATAGGGTGGGGTGGGTGGGTGGGGGGGTAGGAGGAGGCAAATTCTGTGATCTGCCTGTTCAACGGATGCAAAACAAAAGCCATAAAGATCCATTAATAAGATTTAATATGATTTAGGAAGGGAAGCCTTGATGTCTGGTTATATGCCCATACTACACGCAGTACCTCTAACTGCATTTCACTGACTCTTATGGTGCAAACCATCGTACATTGTGCCCAAAGACTGAGGAGTACAAGCTGTGTTTCCCACAATAGGACAACTCCAAACTGTAAATCATAACTGCAGCACCATTATATCCACTTGTGGCTTTCATAACATCATAATTCTATTGGAGGAATGCAGCATAATTTACAAGGCCAGTAAAACTCACAACTATTCACTAGAGCTATGTTGCTTTATTATCACCTCCCGATTCCATCCATTTAAATAGGCTGTTCCAAAGACCACACAAACGTCAGGCCAGCAACATTTATCAGCAGCAAGGCCACACTCTAACTTTTGAACTTGTGCAGCTGCTGTCTAATTCCTTATTGGGGGAGTTTGGTTAGGGGTGGTGGGGTGGGGAAGAGACTGAAGAAGGTGTCTCAAGCTGCTCAAAATGTATAATTTCACTGGTCACCCCTGGAGAGAGGTGTGTGGAGGGCTTGGCAGACATGAGAGTGCCACAGCAATTGAGTGACATGTAGGTTTGGCACAAAAGATTAGCACGCTGGCCTTTTTGCCTCTCGTTACTGGATTTGAATCCAATCCAGACTAAAAAGATGAAAGCCTCCACTCCCTGCTGGCTGTAAGTGTTCTGTGTGAAGTGAAATGTATTGGGACGGTTTCAAATAGTCCATTTAAATTCAGTTTATAATTTGCCTTTCATGGTGTAATTGAGGAGGCTCTACATTGCACTTGTATTTGACTGGGTCTATTATTATGAACATGTAATTAAAATGTCTGGGCTCTTGCTATGTCCTTGTGACATACGAGGCATAAAATCAAATGCTGAGTTGCATTTATGGTATTAGACTAAGTTGAATGAACTTTTTCTAACCCTGCATATATCATTGATGAAGTAACATTTGGAATACTGTGTATACTAGTTTTAGGCTCTGTACTATCAGAAGGACATTGAAGTATTGCAGATGGTTTGAAGAAGAGCAACAAGATAATTCTGCGACACCAAACTCTATATTACGAGATAAGACTCACAGCTGAATGAAGATTATGAGGAGCTATGTTAAGGTCTTTAAGATAATGAAAGACATAAATGATGTAAGCAGACAACTTGACTTAGACGGTGAGGGCACAACTCGAGCGATATTGGTTTAAAACTAACAAATATAAAGGGAAATATAGTTTAGTTGAATATCCTCCCCACATATTCACAGGTTTGTGGATGGAAATGAGCAGCTGATGTTGGTTTGATTAACTTCTTTTTAAGAAAAAAATGAATACATATCTGCTTCACAACACACAGATCGGTGTAAATTGAGATCTACAGAACAGAATGATTCCTGGAATGCTGTCTGGGGAGGAAAGGAGGCCAGATTTAAATAGTGGTAATTGTACTGGAGTTCTTGGTTGATTTCACATTGGGGCTCAGGGAATACACAGGAGAAGGGAAATTATTTGGGAGTGATTATTGTTCATTTGGTGAAAATCCCGAATCAATATGAATTTAGCATCATCAGGTTTCTTTTTCTCATTTTTCCATGAGAGGTACATGGCATATATAAACCAGGGAACAAGGGTGCTGTCTCACCTTTAGATAAAACAAATTATAAATTCTAATTTGCTTCCAGTGATCATAATGAATAACAAAAAAAAATTACATCTATAGAATGCTTTTCACATCGTGAGGAGACCCAAGGCTCTGAACAGTCAGGGGTCAGAACTCGATGTTGGGAAAAACTCAGGATCAGAAATCCCAACACCAAGCAAGGGGGAGGGAGGGCAGTGTAGGGGTTAGGGGAGGCAGAGAGGTGGGAGGGCAGCAGAAGGCACGGTCAAAAAGGAGGCCAGGGAGGAAGTGAGGGGGAGGGACTGTGGGTTCAAATTCCAGAGTGCAGGGGAAGAGAAGCTGAAAGCCTGGCCACCGATGGTAGGGTGGGTCGGGCGCTGAACGGACGGAGCAGGCAGGTTGGTAGGGAGTCAGCAAGTCGGAGAGGTAGGAGGGGGCAAGGACATGGGTGGCCTTGAAAGCGAAGATGAGGATCTTGAATTCTATCCTCTGGAGGATGGGACAATGGAATTGGAACTGGGCAAGGGTGTTAGTGATGGGTCGCAGAGCCTGGTGTGTGAGAGGGCATGAGCTGCACTGTTTTGGATGATCTGCAGCTTGTGAATGGAAGAGTTGGGAAGGCCGACGAGAAGGGAGTTTCTGTAGTCAAGCCTTGATGTGACAAATGCATGGGTCTGGGTTTCAGAGGCCTGAAGGGTGAGGCAGTGGCGGAGTTGGGCAATGTGGTGGAGGTGGTGGAAGCCAGTGCTGTTCATGGCATGGATGTGGGGAGAAAGAACAGTTCAGAGTCAACCAAGACACCCAGGTTCCTGACTGGCTTCCTGAGGTGAAGTGTGCAGCCATTGATGCCAGTGCTGCCAGCACCTGAGGTGCGAAGGCGCTGGTGTGAGCCAATCAGGGGGCCTTGGTCTTACTAACGTTGAGCTGGAGAAAGTTGTCCCTTGTCCAGGACTTAGTGTTGGCATGCAGTCAGGACACTAGTTCAACAATAACAAAATTACATTTATAGACCGCCTTTCACATCGGGAGGACATCTCAAGGTGCTGAAAGTAGTCCTGGAGTTAAGGGTGAAGGCAGAGAGGAAGAGCTGAGTCATCCACTTATAAGTAGAAATTTACCCCATGTCTGTGGATGATGTCACCAAGGCAGATCATGTAGAGGGTGAAGAGGAGGGGTCTGAGGACAGAACCCTGAGGAACATCGCATGTGACGATATGGGGGCTGGAAGAAAACCCGTTGGCAGACACAAAGTGAGAAGGTTGGAAAGATAGGACCTGAAGCAATCATTGACGGAACCTTGAAGGTTGAAGTAGCCGGAGAGGAGGTGGAGGAGAAGTGAATGTCTTCATTGTCAAAGGCGGCAGATAGGTTGAGGAGAACCAGAAGACAGAGGGAGCCCTGGTCACAGATGGTCAGTATGTTATTTGTGACCTTGACCAGAGCAGTTTCCATGCAGTGAGCAGCACAGAAGCCCAATTGAAGGGGCTCATGGAGGGAATGGGAGGACAGGAAAGAGCGAAGCTGGGAAGCAATGACTCTTTCAAGGACTTTGGACAGAAAAGGGAAGTTGGAGATGGGCTGGTAGTTGGAGAGCTGTGATGCATCAAGAGAAGTTTTCTTCAGGTTGGGAATGATAGTGGCTGTTTTGAGGAAAGTGCTAGGGTTGTCTCTCCTCATGTTCTGCCCCATAAAATTCTGGAATTAACCTAATAATATCCCATCGACGTTTAGAGAATTTATTCAACATTTGGTTACTGTGTAGCCAGGATCGTTTCCTAACTTCTTCGATCCCACTCTGCTCAAAGATGATCCTAACATCCCGTAACGTGAAAGAATAAATCCTGTGTGTTTATTTCAGATTGTTTCCATGACAGTGGTAATATTGATCCCCACTTTTGGATCATAGATGCTCTCCTCCTCACATCTGATGTCTAATTTCTCATTCTTTTATTTGGCGTTCTGCCAAGTTTTGTTTCCAACTACGTGTCTACTTGACATCAATGCAATTAGTAATGCCTCCATTTGAGAGGGCAATGTCAGATATTCACATCTTGTAAATGTGATCAGTTTCCCTATTTGTGTGTGCGAGAGAAATATCCCAGGGGAATTTCAACAAATCACCAGTATTGCCTTTTTCTGTAGCAGTTGCATAATTCGTCCCCACTGACCCACCCCAACGCACCCTCCCTCCCCAACTCATTATCAGGTCTTCTAGTCTGTTGAGTTTGGCAGTCGTCAACCTTGCCTTTACCACAGGGATGGAAAGCCTATTACTAATACTTTCACATTGGGAGGACATCTCAAAGTGCTACACAGGATATCATGTAAAGTGTAGTGTAGTATATGTAGGCAAATTTGGTAGCAAATTTGCTCACCGCAAATGCACCCATAAAACTATGAAATGAGTGAACAATTCTATCTGGGGCAGCAATGTCATTGAGGCAAATTATCTGCCTTCACTGGAGAATTTATAAGCAGCAAGTCCTCCCCTGTATTTTGAAAAGTAATTAACATAGGCAATTAGGGAGGAAATTATGATTAAACCAGGAAATATTGCCTCCAATAAATTAGTAATTGACATGTGATTTTTTTTACAGGAATGGTGGGTTTTATAGACGTACAGTCAATACCATGGAATTTATAGAGCACAAGCACACACACACACACCATCTAGGCACTATCCATGTGCATTTCATGAAGACATGAAATTGAACTTCATCTTCTAAAGGGTGGCGTGATGTATTCGGTTTCAAAGTGTTTTCATGAATCTCCATGATTAGAGAATAGAGCCAACTACTCTTGCATGCTGCCTGTACAAGTAAACTGCGCAGGACTATTATTATCCTAGGCCTTATTGTGCTTCAATTCCTCAGCTCCAATCTCCCTGAAAGTATGCCCAATAGAGACCTAAAATATAGCTCCACCTCTTCCCTCTCCCTTAATGGCTGCCTACTGTTCACTCAGCCATGCATTGATGACTTTGTATCCACAGGTCTGCAGTCTGCAGGTGACTGACTATCCCGTCTTTTAGTCTTGTCCAAATACTCCTTTAAAATAGACGTCTATTTTCTTTCTCTACCTTTCAGGTGTTGTAATGATGCAGCTATGGTCATTGTGCCTCAGAACGTTTCTCTCCTGATTTTCTACCTGCTCTTCTACCTGTATCTCATCCTGATCTCATTCATCTATATTCTCTCCTGATCTAAGAGTCAGCTTTGCTCAGTTGGGAGCAACTCTTGCTTCTGTGTTATAAGAAAGTTGATTGATGTCCTAACATGAGCTCGTAGTCCATGTTGCCACTCCAGTTGTTATTCACTTCATTGCTGGGTGCAAATTGGTTCCTGAATTTGCCCACAATTACACAGTCACTATGCAGTTACTACACTTAACACCAGTTATCTGTGAAACATTTTGAGACTTTTAGTGTTACAGGCTGTATATGAAATGCAAGGATTATTTTGTTATTATGGTTTCACAGCTTTGAGATTTTCTCTGACACCTACCTCACCGAGTTATTGTTGTTCGTGTGTGTGGCTAGAGTAAGTGGAGGTATTTGACCAGGAGGGGAACACCTCACCATCAATTAATAGCAGGTCAAAAAGGAAAGCTCAGCAGCTCCATGGATTTGAGATCCTCTACATTTTAGTTCCTGAAAAAGAATGGGTGATATCCACTCGCATTTAATATAATGCGCTCTGGGATGCAAGTTGCTGTTGTTGTAATGTAACCATTTTGTACCATCTATTTTTGATCATTTACTTGTGGTTAGATGGGAATAGGTTGACTTTCCCAATCCAGCACATTAACTCCTAAAAAATCAAAACTGATTAACCCCAAAGTCTTGCAGTCTACACAGAAACGGATGCTGCAATCATTCCATATTAACTATTTAATTTGCATATCCTGACCAGTTTAGTGTTACCCTCACAGGGTTCCTGCAATCTTTTTCTGCCATTTTGTAATTCAACCCAAGCAGGGAAAGCAGTGATCTGAGTCTACGCTTTAACTGCATCTGGCCTGGAAGAGGCTTGAATCTGTATAGCTTTGCCTCCCTGTTGCTGGTTCGGCTTCCCCCGCTCACTTTAATGAACAGTTTGTTTGCCAATCTCACTGACACAGCACATTGACCCAGCACGCTTATTACTGTTCTCCTGTTAATTCGAGCAGACAATATTCCTTTACTGTCGGCCAAATTTGACTATGATTCAAAGTCATCAGAAGAAAATAAAATCAAAGCTGCACGGCATTCCTTTTCAAAATGTTCCAACATTCCCCAAATTCCTCGCACTTTCATTACATTTCATATTGTACACTACAGAGCAACTTAACAGTTTCCAGGCTTGTCTGATATCTGCAGAACAGCTGTACTTTATATTATGTCTAGGTATAAGGTTTAACTATAGTAATTGGGATTTTTGTTCTGCCTCTTTCTCTACCCTTCCCCCCATCATTCCCTCCAAATGGATCAAGACTGCAATTGGACTTGTTCTAAGTCCAGAGTCTATTTTGACACTGTTGCATGCTCTGATGTGGACCTACCTTGAGCACTGTGTCCAGTTCTAGGCACCCAACTTAGCATGTGCAGTCACTGAAGATGGTGCACAGAAGGGCCATCAAGCTTATTCGGGTCTGTCTTGACACAAAAACATCAGAAAATATTAACAAGAGAGAAATCTGTTCAAGTTTGTTCCTTACTCACTCCATATAAAGCCTACCCTATTGTGGATTCCATCCTTACCTATTATATCTATTATTGGAAAGTTCTGCTTCCCAATAGTAACCCAGACTGTTAATCTTTACCCGGGTCTCCACTATTCAACCGTGCTCTGCAGTTCTTAGTTGTGAAAGAAGTCAACTCACAACTAAAACAAAGCAAAACAGAAATGGTTTCATCCAGACCTTTCTTGTGATCTTGGGTACCTCCACCCTTATTATTATATGGGACATATTTCCACTCCTAATTAGAGCACTTCTTTTCTGCAAGTCTGTCTTGATTTTGAGTTGGATAATAAAAGTCAACTAAAGCCCAGGGAGAAGTAGCTTTACTCATGGCATACCTGCTAGAATAAAGGAAAATAACCTTGCTACAAAGCTTCCCTATAGTGAAACAATTTCACACGAGCAATCCAAGGCTCTTGCCTCCTCCTGCACTTGGCCAACAATACGTCCTACAGGGAGGAACCAGTGATATTATTGGGAGCAATAGCTTTGGGCAGACATTCTGTTCCAAGAAAATGTACAACTTGCATTTATATAGTGCCCTTCACATCTACAAGGTCTTGAAGTGCTTTACAAAGATAGTATTGAATAATGAGAAAGAGAGAGGAGAGTGGGAAGTGGGAGATGCCCATAGACACAGCCAATGAGAAAGGTTTTAAGATGGGATTTGAAGATCAATGGAAGGGGAGAGAGAGGAAATTCCAGAGGTTAGAAGCATAGTATTGAAAGACTCAATCATTGATTGGATCAGGAAGGAGGCAGGGGATGTGTGGCAATTTCACGTCAGTCTGGAAGAGTGGGAGAGCAGAGCACTGGATAAACAAATCAGAGATTGGGAAGTGCTGGGACATGAAATGATGATGGTGAGGAACTTGAAATTTATCCTCAGTGAGACGGTGGAGGCTGGAGAGGACTAGGGAGTTTGGTGCATGTGAAGATGAAGGCAGTAGCATTTCAGATAATCTGGAGCTTGTGAATGGTGCAGCTGGGGTAGTGAACCGAGGAATGCATTTGAAGGTCAGTGGATCTCTTTTGGACTGAGTTGGCTCCAATGGAAGATTGGAATTGAATCAGTTATTGTAGCCATCCTAGTTGTCCAGTTTTTGAGGCAGATCCAATGTACTTCAAGGTAGTTTTGAAAAATGACTTGTAATCTTAATCAGAATTTGAAGAAGCGAACTGATCTCTAGGGGATCCTTCCACTCAGCCCTTGTTAACCTTACAAACCAAATCCCTAATATGTAGGGTGGACCTAGATGACTAGTAATGAGAAAATTGCTAGTGTTTGTCATGGCAAGCTGCATATATTTAGCTAAACTCAAGTTAAATCGTGGGCACTTGAACCCGAAACTTGGCTCTTGCCAAACTGTACCTAAACTCTGAGATATTAGGTAAATTAGGGTGTGTGTTCCTCTAAAGAGAGAGTGAGTACTACATACCAAACAAAAAGAACCCATCCATGTGTGGAATTCTCAGTAGTTTGGTTTGGAGGCTGTTAAGCACGATAATGGTTTTGGATTTCCCTGTGTGTCAGAAACGAGGCTGATTTTAAAAAAATATTGTTTTCAGAACTTAATTTTTCTCTGTTCTTCAGTGAAAAGTATTGTGAACACATCTAGATTTCAGCTCCCTCTGCATTGTGGTATATGGTTAATCACAAGACCAGTACAGAGTGTGGATCACTAGCTGAACTAAAAAACAAACCTTGGTCGGGTCCCCATCTAAACTCTTCTCTCTCGACTGCCTGTGCAGTATTTTCATCTTGTACCTCTGCTGGGCTTGGTGCCAGCCTCGCTGTGCTGTTCTGCAGCCCATTTTTACCTTTGCTAACCTTTGCGTTTGCTGCCAATCCATTTATTTTTCTTTCCTTCCTCCCTGTTGTAACACAATATGTTCCTAATAAAGAATTTCACGTCCCCCACCCCATTCCAAGTGTCAGCAGCTCTTCACCTTTAATTTGTTAAATTCGCCCAAATTTGTTATGTTAAAACTCACTCGTGTACACACATGGGTCAGCAGAGGTTTGTCTTGCTGCTGATATTAACAGTGTGCTTGCTGGCTGCCCTGCATAGCATACCATCGTCCTGTTGGGTCTATGGCTATTTTTCCACATCTGTACGAGGAGTATGTGAGATGGAATAGTGGAAGATTTATTTATTTTTTACTTTGGGACCAGCCAGATGGACCACAGAGGTCTTTTCTGATCCTGTACATTCCTATGTTCTTATGTCTGCTTACAAATCTTCCCTTCAGTTTTCTCCTTTTGTCTCCTGAACGCATAGACTCGTGCTGGATACACCGATACCTCGCTCCCTGTGGCCAGTCTTCACACACGAGTCCAACACTGAAGCTATTGACGAATGGGAGGTTATCACAGCTGAGTTTGATTCTGTCCTCCCTTGACGTCTAAACACATCCACTTTCCAACAAGAGTCACTGGATTGGAATCCAGAATAGAATCCCTGAATGTTTTCCCCCTTCCTAGCCCATGAGTGCTGAGGTCATTGTAGCGCCCCATACTTGTGGTCAAATAACTCTATAACATTATACTTACCAACTGATCCATCAGGGAGCTTTCTATGTGCTCTCTTTTTCACGGTCTTGGGTCTGCATATATAATGCACCCAGGTTCCCATTAGCTTTGCATCTCTAGGTTGTTAGTTCAATTTATGCAATCTAATCTCCCCAAAACTGGAAATAAACTGTCTCAGAGGAGACACACAAGGCACGGCATGTCTGCAGTAATCCACGCAATCATCAAGGTGTCGATGTATCTCCATTTTCTCGACACGAATGAGTGGGGCAGTCCTAACTTGACACGTGTCCTTTTTCGCCATTCATGTTTTATCTTTGAGAGTAATGTATTAGTTTTAAGAATTGAAACTTAAACAGCAAAGCAAAAGAAAAGAGACAACATGAGGAGAGAGAGGAGCTCAGGAGAGTTATATTGAGAGAGAGGGAGAAAGAGGAAAAGAAAGCTGAAAGGTACTTAAAGAGATGCTGGGTAATCACTTACACTCAGGAACACTGACCTCTCTGTCTGCTCTGTGCTTTGAGTTCCACCATCTGTCTTTAGAGAGTTTATTTAGACAAGTCTGCGATCTCTAGCGAGTGTCTGGCTTGCTCTCAAATCTGTGGCCTGATAGGATTCCAACCAGGGAATGGGGTGGAGGCTTGTGGTGTTTAACTTCTGTAATTCATCTGCTCTTCATTTCAATATTTTTTGTATCTACGAATTGATCAATGACTCGTGCCTTCAGTTTCGCCCCCTGTTCTATTCCATAACTGGGCTCCTTTGAGAAGGTAGCCATATCTCTGGAAATATCCAATTGAATCAGCTGCTGAAACATAAGCAATATCCCTTCCTCAAGCTGTCTTATTTGGGGTGGAAGTGAAGGGTTAATGCTGTAACGTTCCATAGCAAACGGTCTTCCAAGTGGCCAGACCTTGGAATTTGCTGTGTTTGTGTAAGATCGGGTGAGTGGTAAAATAAACCGTGCAGAAATTGGGAAAGAATAACAAGTGTGCTGATTCAAGGTTGTCGGGCATCAGTGATGGGGTTTTCTCTCCTGGTGGATCCGTTACACCATCAGTTTCATGTTCAGAAATGGAACCAGAATGACGGCAGTGAAGCACGCAATATTTTGGGGGTGAACCTCCAGGGCAAGGAAAGATAAAGTGGGCAACCGCAATCTTTTGGAAGCTTCAAAGGATGAGGACAGTGCTGGCACTTAAACTGTTTCTAGATAGTTCTGCCTCAATTCATAGTGATTAGAAATCGAGGTTTGGGGCAGACGAAAGGGCATTCAGTAATTGTAATTACATTCTCAGTAACTCTTCCTACCCCAGAAATCTTTCACTAACCATGTGCTTACTGCTGTCAATCTAGTTTCATACATTCTCAGGGTTAGTAACTATTGCCAGCCAACACCTTGTATCTGTACCTCCTATGTACCATGTTAATGACAACAACAACAACAAAATTGCATTTATATAGTGCCTTTCACGTCGGAAGGACATCCCAAAGCGCTGACATTCTCTACTGCTAATGGGAGGTGGGGGGATTGGCGTCTGGAAGGATGAGATCAGATGGGCCGAACGGCCTTCTTCATCGAAACTGATCTTGTGATGCCCATCCAGCTGTCAAACTCAGTATCCCTTCTCAATCTGAACTCTATCGGCCTTTGTCTCAAGTTTAATGTTGAGAAGTGTTTAAGGCATTGAAAGATTGCTCTACTTTGTTCTCATCCCTATGACTTATTGAACAATATAGTGTTGGTATCCACTGGGTAGAGTGCAATGAAAAATTAATAAAATAATTAAAATAACATGAACAAAGAACTTGTTAGTGTGTGATGGTCAGAATATTGCCCTGGGTGCAAGCTGTGAATTAATTTATATTAAAAAAATTCGACTACTACCTGGCAATCATTCTTGAGAATTGTCCAAGGAGTATGCATTTTGAGGTCAGGTACAACAAGTGTACAGAGTAATTTACTCCCCACATACACACACTTCTGTTTACCAAGCAGTAAGTCGGAATCTAATTGTTAGTCGATTGGCTGATTGCTTTCCAGAGTAGGGTCCATCGATATATCGGTTATATCCGATATAATTTTCATATCGATATGCCGATATAGACATTTTAAAAATATCGATATATCGATATTGAAAAAAACCGATATATTGAAAAAAATCGGCATGTGCGCGCACCGAACTACAAGTCCCAGAATGCTCATCTCTATATACAATGCACAGACCGAGGTGCAAGCCGCCATATTGTATTCATAGTCCTCGAATACAATATACAGGTATGCAAGGGGTGAGGGGAGAGACGGGGGGGGTGAGCGGAGAGAGACCAGGGTGGGGGGGGAACGGGCGGGGAGAGGGAGAGAGACCCGGGGGGGAGGGGGAGGGAGAGAGAGAGACCGGGGGGGGGGGGCGGGGGGAGGGAGAGAGAGAGACCGGTGGGGGGGAGACGGGGGGGATGTGATAATATTCAGATAGATAGAGATAGGGGGGGGATGTGAGAGAGGAGAGAGACACAGAGACACAGACAGAAAAACACAGAGATGGAGAGAGTGAGTGTGAGAGACACAGCGAGAGAGATATTTACCTCCTGAGGAAATAGGCCCCGAATGCGCGCGCACCTCCGAATGCGCGTGCACTCCCGAATGCGCATGCGCAGTACGAAACCCCCCGAAAATATCGATATGTCGGTATACCTCAATATGAGCCCGTTGATATATCTAAATCGGAAAATTTCCATATCGACGGACCCTATTCCAGAGGGTAATAATTCCTTCAAAAAAATAATAATTTGGTGACTCAATTTATGCCTGTTTGTAGACAATGCTGTGCACAGTTGCCAGCTGTGTTTCGGCCACCCAATATGCAGTCACTACACTTTACAGTCTATGCTATGAAGCACTTTGAGATGTCCCAACGACGTGATAAGGTGGTTATATCAAATGAAAGGATTATTATTTTTGTAGATGAGACCTCAGTTTAACATGATATCCGAAGAACACTTCTCCCTCATTGCACCCCCACCCCGCACCCCTCCCCACCCCAAGCAATGCATTGTAGTGTCAGCTTGGACTTGTGTGACTCCTATTCCCAATATGGGGTTTGAACTCAATGCTAATTTGATTAGATAATTTAGACATTATTTTGGTAGGTTCAAAGTAAGTGAATGCTTCACTGCAGCACAGATTGTGAGCTGACCTTTCCGGTCCATCCTTATTCGAGAAGCATCAATTAATCAGGCTTCAGTGTTGCAATGAACCTAGTTTGAGTTGGCAGAATTGTATCTCCAAATTGTATTCCTTCCATCATTTGATTGCCAAAGCAGACCTGAGAGTGAGTGAGGATATCATCTTTGTCTATGTGTTCCCTTCAAAGCTGCGCATTACAGAATTTCCTTTATTTTCGCAGAGATCCCAGCAGTTCCACCGACATCTGTGGTCAGCAGTACAGAAGAGCCTGCAGGTGAGTGAGGCCCTGATCCCATAACGATACAAGTGCTGTTAAATTATGACTTTTTACTCTTAAAATATGTGCTTCCTTATATCCTGGTTCTTTGGTTAGACATATTGATACTGAATTATATTGTTCAACTTGGAGTCTTTGACATGGATTCAACAACACCAGTTCTCAAGCACCTTGAGGATTTTGTTATGATTCTGCCTTGTTTTATTCTTCTACAATATCACTACATTATCACAGTGCTTCTGACCTAATTCAAGCCGGACAGAAGGCTTGAATTGAATCTCTACTGTTTATTATGGTCCATTAAACATTAATGGATGTGGACAGTTAATTTGCTACTAAAATGGCAATCTGACTTCAAGGTGATAGGAATGGCTAATGCAGGAAATGAATGATACTGTAGCATTCCTGAGCTCTACCCAGCTATACTGAGGATGGATTTAATGCATATAACTGGGAGAGCTATAACCTTTGTTCTGCATCTGTCCAATAAGATGCTGGACCTGAGTATGTTTGATGGTGACACCAAATCCTTGAACTGTTGAACTGTTTCATTTCTCAGGAACCCCCCATTCCACAAAAACAAATACCCCTAAAATTATATCTATTTTACGGTCATGCATTTCACTTCAAACCCACGAATGTCCCAGTTTTTCTCAGAGCTTCGTGAAAGACTCCAAGGCTTGTTCTTTGATTTGTTGTACTTTTTTAGATTCTGAACTCTGACCAAATCTCACATGAGCCACAACAGAATTACTTCATATGATCTCCCAGTGCTTTATTCAAATTTAAAACAATAGTGTTGAAATCTCATTGGGGGTAGGGAAATTTATCCATAGAGTGAACAGCTGAGATAATGTTATACTTAACATGGTGAGGGAGCAAGTCAACAGTTCTGGTGTCAGTCAGCATGTGCTCGAACTGAACCCTGGCATGGCAAGTTTATTTTTGTTTGCATTAGAAAATCAATTGGTTACAATTCCAGGCTGACCACTGACAGCGTGGCAACTTCTAGTCATTGAGAAGGCAATCCAAAGAGGATTCCCAGTGTAAGGGACACAGCAGCTGGGAAGGTTAGCTCCTTCCTATCAACACGTTAGCAATTTGCTTTCAGAGCCTGCAGTGAGACGTATTGAGGCATCTGAATGTATAGGAACAGAAAAAAATTACTATTTTGAAATCCCATTTCTATCAATTAACATAATCTTTGCTATCAAAATTAATTCAATTAATTCCCTATCAAACCTGTCTCTATTCAGTGTATCGTATCTGTAAAACAATTTCCTAACATGTTGAAAGTAAAGCACATTCTGTTGAATCACATTATATTCTGAAGGATGGTGCTGTGTATTCCCCCATTCACGACTTGATTCTCCAGATAAATTATCTACTTCCATTCTGCCTGGAAGAGGTAAAGGCAAGATAAAGAATGAAGATACGAATAATTTTAAGACTTGAAAGGCTTGTGGAGTATTTACACATTTGTTCCCGAGGAGATTGAATAGCACACACCTGGCACAGCAGGCATCATTGCTTTAATTTTCCAGTGTAAAGAAGCGAAAGGCTAAGTACAAATGTTTATTATCAGTACGTGAAGGAATGGCGACATCTTTTACACTGAAGTCCACAAAGCGGCAAATACACTGATCCAGTAATTATTCAGGAATCATCTTTATCATACGTAGCTTATGTAGAATTCAGTAGCATGTACTGAATTCACGAATCAGTGAAATATAAAAATTTCAACATGCGTTAACTTGGTTGAAAACAACAACTTCCATTTAACAGTGCCTTTCACGTCGAGGATGTTTTAATTGCGATTCGCAGAGATGAATGAATCCAAGTGATAGGGTTGCAGGAGACCACTGAGATATAGTGGGGCAAAAAGACTCATATCAGAAAAACTGTTGTACATCATTGAGACATTCCAAAGAGGTCCATATAATATATTGTACAGTATATTGATTGTGTATTTTGTGGGTGAAACACAGCAGTCAATTGCACTCAACAGTGTTCCACAAATAATCGTGGATTGAGTGACCAATTTCATCTTATTATTTATTTATTTTGGGTGAGTGGATTATTACCCCCGGAAAGTGATCCGCTAATAGACTAACCAACCGGGTTCCTACTTACTGTTAGGTAAACAGAGGCGTGTGGAGTTAGGAAACTTGCTTGCGTAAGTTTCCGCCTCACCCGGGAATTAAACTCTGGTCTTCTCGCATGCGAGTGTGCTAACCACTAACTGTGGTACTTTGTGAAATGTTGAGCTTTCAAAATGTCCCCACAACTACAAAAAAAGTAGAATTACAACAGAGAAGCATCTTGAATCTTAAATCTTTAGGGACAATCCATTTATCACTAGCAGACTATGTAGCATCGTTTCTAATTTTATTCATGGATTCAAATTATTTATGAGGTACTTGCTGTAATGAAAAGGCTGAAATACTCCCTTGTTATGACATTGCAGGCTGCAACATATTAAAACATTTATTTCTAACCCTCTGCCTTCCCAAAGGATGCCATTGACCTCTACATTGTGTTCCGAGTGGCCTTCAGAGGGAATTTGCTGTACGTCAGCCGCTTCCTTCCAGTCATCTGTGTTGGTTTCTGCAGATCTGGGCCACACCAGTCTCAACACTCGGACCTTAAGTGCTGGACCACTTTAGTCACTCTGGCAAATTCCTCGTGGGCTTCCACTCACACTGTGTGAAAGGGAGGGCCTGACAAAATTCTTTCATTATTAAAAAAATACACAGGCCAACTGATGTGGTATTTTCAGGCTTATTATAGCTGAAATGGCAGCAGTAACAGTATCAGCCATCGGTAAAACAGAGAGACAGGAAAATCCTGTTATAACAAGTTATGTTATTCCAGACTGCTTGTTCCCACCATTACTGTTTTTCTCCCCACAGTAGCCTCACCAGGCCAGTTTCTTTTTATCATAAAGGGACATCACAGGTGTGTAAAAGCAGTGGTTCACCATAGGATTTGTGAAGGGTGACCAACTATCATTAATGATAACTGGTAGTTTACACAGACTGACTGTGATTTACCTGTGGGGTTTTAGAGTGGGATTCCCATGGTCTACTTGGGTGGTTTTAAATAACCTTTCCATTGGATAGAATGCCTTCCACACAAACAACAAAATCACATTTATAAACTGCCCTTCACGTTGGGAGGACTGAGGAGCCGAAAGTCAGGGGTCAGGAATCGAGCATGGGGAGGCAGGGTGGGGATTAGGAAGGGCAGAGAGTTAAGGTGGGGGTGATGGGATCACGGAGCCCTGGTGCAGGAAAGGACACAAACTGCCGAGTTGGGGAGACCAACAAGAAGGGAGATTCTGTAGTTAAGCTTTGAGGTGATGAACGCAGGCCTAAAACGCTTCACTATATTTGGTAATAATAATAATCCATGAGTTTGATATGATATACCACATCGTTGAGATGTCCATAAGCACAAGCCAGGATATACTCTTAAGTGGTTTGACTGTATTTTGTGGATGAAATGCGGCACCCGGCTGCGCGCATCAATGCCTCACAAGCAGTCACGGAGTGACCGATTGTATTTAGGGGGATTTGTTGGGCCAGGACACTGAGAAACTCGAATAAATGCCATGGGTTTTATTACTTTTATTATGTGGAGGGATCTTCAACATCTGCCTGAATAGGCAGATAGGACAACAACAACAAAATAACATTTAGATAGTGCCTTTCACGTGCAGTGTCCTATTTTGTAGGTAAACATGGCAGCCAGTTACGCAACACCGGCCTTTGTTACACTACACTTCCTTCTGTTATATCTGTTGCCACAAGATCATACAGAAACTCGCTCTTTTATATCTATAGCACCATGTCTCCATCTGTTATGTTACATCTGTGGGATCAATACATTTAAATTATTTAGGGATATTTGGTTAGAAATTTGTGTGTGTGTATGTACAGGAAATATTTTAAATTCCATATTCTAGGTAACAGAGGTGTTCAATAAGGCAAGTTGCCCTATGGCATGACAGTGGGATGCACTTTGCTCACATTTCCTCCTAATCTGCCCCCTTTTGCATATATTTATAATGGCAGTCAGTCACCGAGACAGAAGTTAGACCACTACTGAGGAGAGCTATTAAAATGTGCTGTTTTTGGAGCATTATCTGACGCTGCTCCAGGCTCTGAGTGGAAATTAATCTCAGTTCCTGCACCTGAATATATTATGCAAATTAGAAACCGTTGAATAGTAACATTTTGTTCAATAGCCTGTGACCCTACATTAGTGGCATGAAATATGTATACGCGTTCTCTCTCTCATTCTATGCCTCTGCGTATATCCATGTGTGTGTGTCTCTTCCGCTCTTTGTTTCTGTACGGTTGCCTCGCGGTGTGCATTTGTTGTTGAGCATTCAGGAAGGGCAAAATGGTAGAGCTGGGGCCACTCTAGGCAAGTGAGTATCTGGTCAATTAGAAATAAACTGCTCGAGGTCATAATGAACAATATTATTACTGAACATTTCAAGAG
This sequence comes from Hydrolagus colliei, assembly GCA_035084275.1. NCBI lineage: Eukaryota > Metazoa > Chordata > Chondrichthyes > Chimaeriformes > Chimaeridae > Hydrolagus > Hydrolagus colliei. The sequence continues at coordinate 5,718,162 of CM068758.1, read as the reverse complement.
GTTGGAGCTGATAAGGTTAGGTTTTGTAAAGGGCAGACTGTGTCTGAGTGATTTGATCAAATAGGTTGAGGAAATAACAATGCATGTAGTTAGAGGAAATCTGATAAATGTTAATTGTTTGGACTTTCATAAGGCATTTGATAAAGTGTCACATTAGACTTGTGGCCAAAATTAACCGAAATTAACACAATGTGGGATTCATGGAAAATAAATGGATGGAGGAATGATTGAAGGGTGGCGATCAGTGATTGGATCTTAGATTGGTGCCTTCATTGCAGGATCAAACACTGATTCTAAAACGTGTTGAGTACCTCTAATATATCATGGATTTTTACAATTCTATGGTCTGAAACTGTATTGCACACTCTGTCTATGTTTGTGTTTCTTTCTGCTTTTGTGGAGTTTGTCGGTCTGCCTATGTAAATCTCTCTACGTTGGTTTATTTGCCGTTCTGTCTGTGAAAGGAGATTATAAGAATGCACGGTTCTAGAAAAGATCATTGGGGTCTACCTGGCTGGTCCCAAAGTTGCAAAATGTCTTGCAATATTCCAGCTCCATTTGCCTGAATTTATTTCTTTTTTCGTCTCACATGCAAAAGATCCTGGGTTTGTAACTGAGTGGAAATCATTGCTACAATCTTTCAGGTACAGACGAGTTGGGCTGAATGGCCTGTTTCCATATATGTTACACTGTATGGAAATGAGAGATATTGTAGATAATCATTGGAAATAGCTGATGTGTGAAATGAATTCTTTGCACAGTGGCAAATTTCAGATCCAATCACTTTGACTCTCAATCACGCGGGTAGAAATAAAATAATTATTTCTAGTTCACTGGGTTGGCAATCAGTTTGGGTAGGTTCGTGGCAGCAGCCACTTACAGTTACTGCCAAATGCAACCCACCACATTTTGGCTCTTGTAAGTTTTAACTTGCTACCTGGTACATTAAGCCACCCATGTGGAATACTGTTCAAAGTTACTAACTTTCCAAGTATAAATGAAATACTTACTGAATTTTCCTGTCTTGTTGATCCAAATTTACTGCCTTGCATATCTTGCATTCTCCTTACACTATCTCTACATTGAATGCAAACTCATCAAACCATCTCTCATTCTAATTTTTCCCCTGGGTGTCAAGACTGTAACTCCTACCTCCCTCAATCTTCCTTTTCTCATACACTCGGACTACTTTTAATACCCAAGTTTGACATTATTGGACCATTATTTGATTTATCTCATCTTCTCTCAAACTTAAACACACTCCTTGCCAGCCTCCCCAGCTCCACTATTCAAAAGATTCAGCTCATTCAGAACCCCGCAACCCACATACTTATCTGGAAGAAACTCCGTTCCCACATCTCACCAGTTCTGGCCAGGCTCCACTGGCTCTCCATCACCGAACGGATCGATTTCAAGATCTTCAGACTTATGTTCAAATTTCTTCACTACCTGGCACCTTCCAACCTCCTCACTCCCCAATCCGCAACATGGCGTTTCAGCTCGTCTGGCCATCAGATGTCATGCTTTCAGCCATTACGGCCCGATACTCTGGTACACTCAATTCCTCCGCCTTGCCGCCTCTCTCTCCATTTTCAAGTTCCTCCTAAAGAATTTCCTCTTCAGCCCTGCTTACGGTAACCTCCCATCTACCCACCACTCTATTTAAGTGCAAGTTGTTGTTGTTCTCTCTCCTTTTTGCACCTTGTTGATGCCCTGCACTGCAGTTTCTTGCTATCAAAATCTTAACCTGTGCAGATTCCACAAAAATGATTTAGGAATATTTTTACATTGACCCCAAGTATAGTATTTTGGGGAATTTTCCAACAAAATTATGTTTGTATAGCCCCTTCATCAGGAGGACATCCCAAGGCGCTGGACAATCAGTGTTTCAGACCTGATTTTCTGCCTCTCAATACGTTTTTTTTCATGTAGCTAATGTTCCATTTGCTTCTGATGATTGATTCCATTCATTTTCTAGTTATTGAGGTCAGCCTAATTGGTGCATACTGAATTTGCAAGGCATGACTCTGTCAACCTGAATAAAGACAGAAACCTCATTTGTTTCTTTCTATCTGATCAGATATTCTGTGTTCTTTGACTCCCTCAAAATTGAGGAATTGAAGCAACAAATCCATAATAATTATTAAAAAGGGAACCTACATAAAGCCAGCACAGGTATGGTGGGGTAGAAAGGCTTCTTCTGTGCTGCAGAATTCTATAAAATATCTATCAGTGGTTCACAAATAACTTGTCTAAGAATATTATGATTGGGGAATTTGTTTCTCTTTTAGCTCCTTGAGCTTACATAAAGTGTATTGGTAGCTTGTTTACTACCTTGTGTTTTTCTTCATTTGTGTCCCTTAGGGTAACAAGGGTGCTGGGCTGGGAGACATTATTGAGTCCAAGAGTGTGAGGGAGTTGGATTCACATCAGTGGAGATGTATTCAGAAACACAGGGTGGTGGCTAGGTATTGAGCCGACAGAGTTGGGGAGCTGGATGTACTCTACTTCCACCGCAAGCACAGGTGGACCCTTTGTGGTTTTTCTTATTCTCCCTCAGCGTGCAGCCTGCCAACACTTACCCTGTTAGCTGCACACACCCAGCTTTTTGTGGTTCATACGACTAACGGAATTTAATCCATACAATAATATTGAAGCCCGTGTTCTCGAGTGTGAAGTCGGTCTATAGCAGGCATTATACATTTAATCAAATTATATGAAATTTCTCAGAAGTGAACGAAAGCAAAACAAGCTGCGAAATCCCACCAGAGACGGTCAGACTTTGATGCCGTTGTGTTCGCTGTTACTATATTCCCCACTGAATGTTGCACATTCAGATCATTCCTGTGTTTGTACTCCCTGCACCTCACCAGGACTGAAGTTAACTACTTGAGTGGAACTCAATGCCATCCAGAAGGTACACATTTGTCAAAATGAATGTTCTGACACATGCTTCTGAATTGCAAGGGTTAGCGACAGAGTGCCCAGGCATGGTTCAATGGAGGTCGTTCACATGATTGGGCAATGCTGTCAATGTTAAAAGGAAATAAATCAACTTACTGTATTTATGGTTAAGGTTAGGAATAGAAACCTTAAAAGAGTATAAATCACCCAGCATAGTATTTTTGTTCTGTTGCCTGGGAGGTACAATAGAACTTACATGGGAGTTTATCTTTATAATAGTAAATCCTTCAGATCTAAGACCAAGAGGTGATAGGTCTGTGCAGCTCGGGTCCGAAACACTGACTGTCCAGCATCTTGGGATGTCCTCCCGACGTGAAAGGTGCTATACAAATGATTTGGTTGTTATTGTTCCAGTGTTTAAACCAACAGGTAAATCTGGGCCGAGTACAATAATATTAATGATAATCCTTGAATTTGATACAGCGTCTTATCACGTTGTTGAGTCACTCAATACTTTGGTCACTCAATCCACAAACAGTTGTGGATTGAGTGACCAAAGTATGATTACTTTTTTTTTAATTAAGCGATTATTGCCCACAGTAAGCGATCTGCCCATCTACTTACACCCAGTTTCATACTTACTGCTACATAAATAGAGGAAGGTGGAGTAAGGAAACTTGCCTAAGTTTTGCCTTGCCCAGGAATCAAACCTGGGTCCTGTTGCTTGTGAGGCGTGTGCTCTAACCAATGTGCTACAGGAATCATAAGAATGATTACTGCATTATATAAAGTGTGTACAGATACGTCCATGCATTGATTCTCTCTCCTGAATGAGAACAAATCAATAACTGGCTCCATCTTAGCATTCAAAAAAATGATCACAAGGTGGAATAGTTCACAAATCAATTACATTTCATTTTTGGAAAGATCTTTCATGATTATCACCAAATTGATCATTTAAAATTGAAACAACTAAAGGCACAATTGGACCATGATACTGCATGGCATTTGCTGTAATTTGAATTAACCAACCCTTTTCAGAAACTTAACCTTTACTCCTCGCTCCCATTCCCGGAAGAATGGTGCAGTGAACCAATACATATTGATTTCTCCCCACCCCAAGAGTGCTTGAGAGAAAATAATCCTGCTCATCTGTCACATTGAAGTGTTAACATGTAAGATTATATGCAAATTGACTGAGGATAACATGGAAATACAATACTTGTTAAATATGACAGAGACCAGGCGTTCCCACAAACCTATGTAAGGAACTATTGATCAATAAATTTAGTTAGGGATAACTTTAAAATAAGTTAATAGAATGGTTAAAAAAATAGGAAGCAAGGAAATGCAGCTGCTGATTTGAATTACATTGCTTCCTGTAATTCAGGGGGAATAACACTCAAACTGTCTTGATGCATTTAGAGTTCAAAGCATACGCAAAATATTTTGGCTGTCAGGTTTGCTTAGCATAAGAGCCATTGCTACTGAAGAGTGTAGGCCTGCAAGCAGCAACCGAGTGTGACTGAAAACAGTAGTCATTGCGTTTTTCACCTACCTGTGTATTTCTTTTAATATTTTGGATAGTACCTTTTACATTGAATCAACTTCTGGAAGCACTTAGGAATGATAGGGAGCACTGAAGAGAATGAGGAAAGGAGACTTTGAAATTATCTACCTTGCGTTTGTTTATTCACAATCTCAACAACAATGCTTTTAGACACACAGGATGCACTATTTTTCCTGACTGACACTCCCCTTTCTATAGTGTAATGGAAATGGACTGGGAAATTAAATAGTAAAATTGGGATAATCTATGTGTGAATTGGAACTATAATTGTGTGAACACTGGATAAAGTGCCAATGAATTTGAATGAGATGAGAGAAAATGAGGGAGAGCTTTGTGTGAAGATATGGGCATAAGAACAGGAAATGTAAGTATGGCTGTAACAGTTGTTAAGAACAGTCCACCTAATCCAGTTAAATCTTAACAATTCAACAATTCGATTGCAGCCAAATCCAGCAGCAGGATTTCTGAAGTTAGTTATGGGCGGTGAAAATAAGGCTCGCTTTTGTCCGTGAACAGTAAAGGAATAGAAAATACTTTAGGAACTCTTATTTAAGAACGAAGCAAATTTATTTTCTATATATCATCATATTCCCTCTCTTCCTCCCCCAAATCCCTCACCCCCTCCACCACCACCCCCAATTCTGTGCCTAAAAAGTTTTAAACCGAACTGATATGTTTTCTCATGAGGAGCTGCTACTTTAAGGCATCCTTCCCACTCCATCACACTGTTGAACTATTCTCCAGATTGTACTATCTTGGATTGCAAATGGAAGCCCACACATTAGAGGAACTGATGCAAGAGCTTCGGTAAAACACAAGACACCTGGACAAGGCTGCATACTCATCAAATGGAAGAGCTGCTGCAAATTAGAGGAAAAATTTCAAAGGACACCACTATTCAGCGTCAAAAGCACAGAGAGAATGACATTGGGGAGAAAGGACCTTTTTACATGATATTTGACTTCAGCTCTGCACCAAAATTACATCTTTGGGGGGAGATTATTGCTTATTGCTGAAGAGCACTGATTGTATCGCTCGGGAATGTAACTTTTGGCTGTTTGTATCGGTGTTGAGTGCTCCAAGATAAGATACAGTATGGGTTACAAACAGAATAACGCTCCCTCTACTCCATCCAGCACACCCACATCTAAACACCTTTAGATGTATTCATGGCCCTTCGACTCAGTGAGCAGGAAGTAAACCCATTCTCTTTTCTCTCTGGACCTACCACTAAACAGTGCTGTTTCCTTTCTCTGAGTCTCCTGACAAATTTATTTTCTAAGTAAATTAAATTCAGAAGGTGGGCACTGCTTTTTGGGAAAGTATGAGGTTTTGGCAGAACTTTATTTTCCAGAAAACTGTTTTAAAAAGGCGAGATTTGGATTTTCAGATATCCTTTGATGCCAGAAAATGCAACTTCAAAGGATAGGCAGCTTTAACTCTGAGTAAAAGCCGCCAATCTTTTATGACTGAATTGTGAATTATAATCCCTATAGGAGCTGCAATACAGTTCCTTAAAACTCCTCAATCTGGGGGAGTGTTGCTACTATTGCTTGCTATGGAACCTTGTGCACACTTTTTAAAATTGCTTTTCTCCAAAGTTCTCCTCAACCCTTCCTTTTCCCTTTCGTCTGCTCCATTTTCAAAGATACTGGTCCACACTGAGGATAATTCCATGGAAACCAGAGTAGTCAAATATTTTTTCTAATGGGCAATTTTGTGAGTCTAGATAGGATTGGCAGTTTGATTGCCATTGAAACTCTGTCTGCTCCAGCAATGTGCCTCGGCCCCTAACAATATGGATCAACTCCAGCTTCCTATCTCACACATCCCAAAGGGGACTTGAATCCACAACCTTCTGACTCAGACAAGAGTGCTGCCAGCTGAACCAGTCTGACACATAGAAGTTGGTTTTGCTGTTAAACATCAACTGTTCTTCTTTCCCAGTACAGTACAGAGATACACGTCTCTTGTCTGATATGCAAACCAATATTGCTATGTGCATCATTTAGTTACCTACTTTGGTTTAAAGGAATGGGCATATCTTTAGCAGATCTGAATTGAGAAAATTAAGGTATTACAAATAAATCGACGCATGGAAATTCCAATGGTAATACAATCTTTTAATTAATCAATTTGCCAAAGATGAGTCTACATATTTAACCTCGAGCCAGCAAAGAGTTAACAGTGAGATATTAGGGCGCATTCTACCAAGTAGAGAATTTGGCATCAAATTTACATTTGGATCTGCAACGGTCCACTTTACAAATAAGTGGATTTTTGACTCCAGTTGGGTTTTGGAAGTATAAAGCTGTGGCTAAGGAGCAAAAGGTTCATTTCAGGCCAACATCACATTCCGATACTGATCTGAAGACTGAAGCTATAAATGTTTTTTTTAAAGAATTTAGCGAACATTCATATTGCTGTCTGAGACCCTTAGGGCAGAGGAACCTCTTGGGCGTCAGCTATAAATCCAAAGGAATCAAATTCAGATCAAGTCACTGTGACACCAGGCTGAATTCATATTCATCTGGCCAACACTAGGCTGCATAAGGTAAGCAGAAAATTAAAAGAGCAGCAATTGGCACGTTGAGTATAAAATTTTGGATTTGTGTAACACAATCTAAGAATCATCTCAGTCCTGCAAAGGGTTTCAACCATGAGCTTGAAATTTCTCCTAGTTTTAGCCTGTAAGGCAATTTGTGTCATAAAAGATTAAGATTATCCAAAATTGTACAAAATTCTTCAATTCATTCTTGATTTGTAAATTGGTTCTTTTCAAGAACTCCAGGAAAACAGCTTCCAAATTAAGACTAAATTGAAACATGTTCCATTATACTGGGTAATTATGCGCACTAGGACACTACCCCACATATATATCATGCACTATATCAATGCAAGTTGTTGTTGTAATCTGAACTTTTAAGGCAACATGATTTTAAGGCTGGGTTTTATTTCAGGCCACAGATGCTTTTGTGAACCCTTTAGTTTGGTGGGATTTAGTACACCTAGTTTGTGGTACGAGTCAAATCCTAACCTCAATGATTTATTGTTGTGAGTTAATGATACATATTCTGTTTAGAGAAATTTATCAGAATTCAATTTTAGTTTGGTTTTGATTGAGGATATAATAGTGTTCCCCAGAATCATTCCAAACTCTGGGGGGAATCGGTCGCATAGTTTAGGAAATTTTCATTTCTGAACAAACACTTGAGGATTCCTGAAGTGTGAAGTGTTCTTTTTTTAAGAGAGCGGACTTTTTTTTCCCTGTCGGTCGTAAATCAAGGTTTGTGTATTGCTAACTGCCAAAGAGACTGTGGCTTTAGGAGAAACACCACTAAATCACATTTTGGTTCAAGTGCCCAGCAGAGGCCACGGGCTGGAAACTTCCTGTGTGTGTTTGAGTTACGAAGTGAGTGAGAGAAGGGCCGTTGCTTGTGGAGACAGGTGTAGGCTGAGGCTTTGTGCCTAACCCATCTATAGGAAATCCGGCCCAAACCACTTGCTTAATGGACTGCTACTGATGAAGTAACTAGTCAAGACAGAGAAGGCAGATGCCCCTCTCAGCGTGCTGGGTGCCATCAATTCACTGATAATGATTTCTGTAAAAGAAAGAAAGCTATCACCTTTCCTCTGTTCCTTGCTCAATGGCTCAGTTAGTAAAGCTGATTAGTATGGAACAACAACATCAAAATTACATTTGTAGAGCACCTTTCATGTCAAGAGGACATCCTAAGTTCTACAGACAGTCAGGGGACGGGACCCATGCATGGTGGGGAGGATTGGGATGAGGGATGAAGGGAGGGCAGAGAGGAAGGAGGGCAGCTGAAGGCATGGTCGAAGTGGGCTAAGGCTGTGGAGGTCCTTGAAAGTAAGGACAAGGATCTTGAATTCTGAGGAATGGGGAGCCAGTGGAGCCGGGCAAGGGTGGGGGTGATGGGGTCACAGTGCCCGGTGCGGGAGAGTCCATGAGCTGCGGTGTTTTAGATGATTTGCAGTTTGTGGAGGGAAGAGTTGCGGAGGCCAACAAGGATGGAGTTGTCGTAGTCGAGCCTTGAGGTGACACACACTCATGTAAGGCTTTCAGCGGCCTGAGGGATGAGGCAGTGGCGGAGATGGGCAATTTTGTAGAGCATAAGAACAAAGGAACGTGATGGATATAACAGTAAAACCTTGATAATCTGACATTCCAAAATTTGGCAATTCCCTAAAACCGGCAAGATTTCAAAATACAAACAGCATTCATTACGTTGTCTGTTGTGTTTACAGCTCACGTGGTGTATGGGTAAAGGCTTCCCCAGCCATTTCTAGGGTAGGTTTTATATAACGGCAAGCTCCGAAATCCAGGAAGTGAGTGGCCCCAATCGTGCCGGATTATCGAGATTTTACCGTACCATCATTAACAAGAGAAAAAGCCATTAGACCATTCAACTCACATCTTCCACAGACCAGGTAAATTCTGATGGCGTTATGCACCCCATATAGAACAAAGATGTTCCGAGTAAATCCTTGGTCTGTGCTGAGTTTGCTGATTTTTGTTTTGCCACTGATCACTATTGAACACAAATGGTGAGGACAGCATCGGATTTTGCTTTCATGCTGCGTGTTGTCCTCCAAACACTTATTGTGAATCGATGCATACATGGCACTCCGATGCAAGTCAGTACCATCAGGAGTGGAAGGGAAAACTACTGGAGTACTGTACAAATCAAATAAGACGGCAAATGGTATGTACTATTTGCAGACCTCGACATAAGTGTTTGAAGGGGCCAGATGCATTTTAATGTTTTTTTACTCTCTGGAGTGGGCTGCATGGGTCAAAATGCCTCCAGTTCATGAGATGGAATTCGACTTGTGTCTAAATGTGAACCGGCAGCACTATTTGAATTTGGCCCATTTAAAAGCCAGCCTCGGGCAAGTTTAATTTCATGCACATCATTTTCCTCTGCACAGATTCAAGTGCCAAGGAACTTGAAACAAGTCATAAAATAGAATTGTGTTGCTGGGGTGGATCATATTTATGTAGAATAATGCAATAAAGTCTATCACACAGATGGTTTATTAGCAATTAATTAATAAAATTTCTGCATTTTGACCCACAAGTGTACAGTCACTTCACTTTACAGTACTGTATATTCTGTGGAAGTGCTTTGAGGCGTCTAGAAAACATGAAAAGCGCTATATCAAATGCAAAGATTATTTATTTATTTATAATTGTGATCTTTTTATTTCACGTAGCAAAAATGTACATTTTCCACAATTAGCCTGTGGTAGACTCCAGTAAATAAAATGCCACAGTGATCAGACACACTCAATTGAAATGGGATCAATGTTCATTTCCGCAGCTAAGCAATAGTCCCTACTCCCACATATTTCTTGTATTCTCTTGGAGCTGAGTTTATCATGCTTTTCTTCTCTCCTCGTGAAGCATCTGATCTCTGTGCTGCGTTTCTAATGCACCTGAGATCCTGTGGCAGTCATCTGGGCTGAACATGGTGGCCCTGACTCATTATTCCTGCATCCGTGGTATATGACTCTGAGGATCCCAGAGCTCTTGACATTTGTTGACTTAAGTCTTTGAGAAACTTGGTCCAATGTGTTCTTTAAGGACCTTATCCAGAAGTATGGGGAGTGCAAGTGACTCCAAATGTCTGTAGCAACAACATTGCTACAATACTGGAAAATACACTAACTGGAGTTGGATTTTCTTTACTGTTCTTTGCCATTTTACTGCAGGTGAGTGGTTAATGAAGGTAAATCAGGACTGTGGTCCACGCTCCAACACCTGCCGCTCCTCATATTGTTTACCACTCTGGCAAAACTCCACAGAACAAATAAAATACGGAGCACAAAGCAGCCGCCCTTCCAGTCAGGGTAGCCAAACCTCCTGTGTGCTGTGAGTTTTTATTTAGGGTTAATATTCCAATTAAGGTTAAACTCTGATGATGTAAACAGCTGAGCGAATTGGCATTCAAAGAGTCCAAATTAAATGCCATTTATGTTTTCCTCCACTCGCTGTATTTCATTCCTATTTGCAAGAAAATATTTACTCGAACACAGACAGTTAAGTGGGGATTGAACAGAAAAATTTGAAATTATAAAATGTTTTAAGAGGTAAATAGTGAAAGATGATTCCCGCTGGTGGACGAAACACGGGACATCAGCTCTAGATTATTACTAGAAGCATAAAGGGGAGGTTAATTGAATTGTTTTCACATTAAGGTTATTTGCATGAGGAATGCATTACCACTGGAGGCTATTTTAAAGGGAAATTTGATGAACAGTTGAAAATTAAAGATATAAAAGGGTGTGGGGAAAATAGAACTAAATAGGATTACAGAAGATGCTACCAATCAGTAACCTAGCACAGCACATATACAATGGACCAATTGATCTCCATGTCTGATTCAATGATGTTCTGCGTTTGACTTCAATTTCAGAACAGAAAAGGTAAAGTGTGAATGCTGATAGATTGCTGTTATATGGATTCAAAACAAGTTAATAGGAGATTTGATAGAAATATTCGCGTTTATTGAAGAGTTTCAGAATAAATAAATAGCGACAGAACTATTTCACTGCTTAATAAAGAGGAGGCTAGAAACATAAAGCTATGCTTCTGTAAGTTTGAGTGTTCCAGCACAAGGAAGTGTTCTGTACAACATACCAGGCTGAAGTGAGGGATTCATATTGAAAGGTATTGAGATAAGATGAGATAACCTTTCAGGCAGAAGTCAAAATCATATTAGGTCTCATTCAATTGGTAGCATTCACACTTTGTGATCTTAAGATAGTGGATTTGAGCCAGGACTTGAGTATTAAGGGAGTACCGTATTGTCAGAGATGCTGTCCTTTGATTGTGATATTAAATCTAGCACTCATCTGCCTAGCACCCATCTGATGAAGGTTAAAGATTAATTTGGGGATCTATTTAAAGATCTCTCTCTGTCATAGCCAATAATTCCCCCAATGTGAAAGGCACTATACAGTAAATGCAATTTGTTGTTGATGAAGTGTGCTATGCAAAGGCAAGTTGTTTTTTCTTGAATAGGAAAATCCACACCCATGGTGTAAAATATGGTGTGAATTCCACATCATAACTATCTATATTCTATTATTAGCCTGTAGATGCTGAAACCCGAGGAGCGGCAATATTTCACTTTCTTAAGTACAATGTAACCAGCAACAGTGAGCTCTGTCCTTATCTAAGGCCCATGTCAACATGATACTGAAACTTTAACCTGACATCATAAACCAGACTGACTTTTATAGGCTTTGTCTGGCTTGGTATTGGGATTAGAGGATTCCAAATGAACTACAGAACCCTGTAGATCTATTTATCTACTTAGGCTCTAGAGCGTGTGAACATATGTCTTTTATCAGAAACTATTTTATGTGGCCTCTCCCAGGATTAGGAAATGGCAGAGTGTGGAGGAGTTAGTGGTAACTATAGGGAAACTTCATTATAGTGTGGTCAGATGGGTCTTCTGGCTCATAGACTGTGTTATAAGTGAGGCCAACTTCCAGCTTGTCAGATTGCTACCGATACATTTCCAATGCATTGTACACAATTCTCATCTTTGTTCTTTCTCAACACTCTTTGTCTGCCCCCGGCCATGAGCCTGCCCTGGTCAAATTCACAAATGAAATGCTGTCCATCTCCTCTCTGCTGCCTCGTTGCCCTTGAACTCTCTGCTGCCTTTGACAGTATTGCCTATTCTATCTTCCACCGCCTCTTCCCTCTGCTTCATCCTGGTTTCAATCCTATCTATCCCAGCATCTCTACTCATTGAACAATTTATACCCCCCCACCACTATCACATGCACATTCCTCAGGGCTCTAATTTGGCACTAAATTGTCCATCACTGGACCACATAGTGGACGGATGAGGAAAACGGAAATTTGCTTCTGTTTGGAATGGAATCCTCCATTGACCGTTCTTGTAGTGGTAACATTGCTCTGTATCTAACATGTGTTGTACTTGACCTGCAATTATAGAATGGGCATCTGAAGAGAAGGTTTATACTCTAGCTAATCTAGGTTGTGTCTGACATCCAAGGAGATATCTAACCTGTGCTGTACCTGCCTGACCTGCAGGTGCTGTGTATAGAAGTAAGAAAACATTCTATTATCAATATCTGTCACTCTATTGACCACAAATAGATTCATCTTCCTTTTCTCCCCCATAATGAAATATTCAAAATGTGTATAAATATATGTGCATGGCGAGACCATTGAGCATAAAATAATATTTTTTTGTCCCAGAATCTTGAAGACGATGTGAATTTGGCTTATAACTACACAACTGTCATTCAAAAAGCTTTTATAGACTGAAATTGTGAGCAGGTGTGGCTTAGGAATGCAGGAACTAAAGCACTAGAGAAATAACAAAGCCATGTGCCAAAATACGCACCAAAATTGGGTAACAATGTCTGCTCCTTCTCCAATAAAACAAAGTTTTCATGGGACATGAGTAAATTTGTAGCGCATTAGCAAATGCACAATATGTACTGAACCACAAACTTTCTGGTGATGTTCAAGAAAAATGCTTTCTATCCATTACCATCTCCACCTTATGATCAGGTCCCTTATTCTTTCACTTATTATAATAATTTGCCCACTCAATCCACAATTTTATGTGCACATTTCGCTGCTGTGTTTCACCCTCAAAATATAGCCAATTCACTTTACAGTATGTTCTGTGAAGAGACATCTCGAAGACATGTAAAGGCACGATATCAAATGGAAGGATTATTATTATATTATTATTATAGTGTTCCTTCTGGACAGTTCTTAAAAAGAACCAACTTCCAAATTAAAAATGAATTTAAGAATTTTCTTCAATTCTAATATTCAATTAAGACGAAAGTCTAGGTGGAAAGTAATTCCTTACTGACTAAATGACCAGCATGCTGTAGCACTAAGCTATTCACATTACAAAGGTTCCAGATATAATTCCTGGTTTGTGATTCAAGTAATTTTTCATTCTCACTGCACAGCCTTGCACATGAAGAATGATCCAATGAGTAGGGTACCAGGGAGCAGCTCAATCAGTGGAACCAAAAGGTTAACAGACTGCATGAACATCGAGCAGAGGGTAGGGCTGCAGTTCAGGCAGCCCTGCACTATTGGAACACATTTGTTGAATAGGTAAACTTCAGTTATCCAGTGTCTTGCACTGTTACAAAGCTCCTGAGGATGTGGGATACAGATCTTCAAATTAGCACAGGTTAAAAGGTTTATTCATTTTCAGGTAAAACTCTTAACTTGCTGACAGACAACAACAAGTTGTATTTATACAGCGCCCCTCAAGCAGGGTAGCGGCCCAGGACACTTTACAGTGACGGAAAACAATGCCGAGCCGGGTGGAGGTGACCATAGGCGTGGTCGAAGAGGAAGGTCTTCAAGGGCGATCTTATGGTGGAGAAAGAAGGAGCAAGGATAGACGACGAGTATTCCAGTGCATAGCTGCTGAAAGCACAGTCACGGATGGCATGAGGGACAAGAGGAGGCTGGAGTGAGTTGAGCGGTGGCAGAGCATAGTGGTTTGGTAATTAAGCAGGTCGGAGAGGAAGAGAGGTACCAGGGCACGAAGAGATATGAACATGCATCAGATTCAACTCTTGTATTCCTAATATTGCTGACAAATGATAAACTAGGCTTGATCGGAAACATTTGGATTCAATAGATTCTATCTGGTTATTTTACAGATTATTATATGTGGTGGGCTCTACTTGCTGGACTCTTGCTTTGCATTTTTCCCATTGACATGTCAAAGAGCCAATGTGGGACCAGACACATGTTAGTGAAGTTTCTCTTTATACCCCAATCATTAAATGCAAGACTCATTGAACTCTGATTCAGTCTTTAAAACTGCCAACGGAGAAAGAGAAAGTTGGCCAGATTGATAAAGTCTAGTCCACTGTATGTCAGTCTTGCAAAATCTTAAGACATTGACAAGACAAAGGTCTGTGGTGTGTTTTTCTTTGTTTTGGTGTGATAATGTTTGCCATTCAGTATATTCTCCTTAGCCATCTAAAAGAGTGACACCTGTAAAATCATCAAGTCGTCCATTCTGTTATTACAAGCAGAAGTGTAGAGGAAAGCTCTGGGGAAATTATTCACCCCCAAATTTAGTTCAGTTGCATACTGGGCTTTGGAATCTGCAGGCCGAGGACAAGGTGAAAGGAAGTCTTCCCGATATCAATCATTTTGTCTCTGTGCTGCTTTGAGCTTATGAATGACAAATTATGAGTGAAAGGCCAGTGATTAATGTTGAAGAAAGCTTAGCATCTCTGGCCAGGTTGTAATGTGACTAAGCCACACAAATACCTTTAGGCTCAATGCAGCTGGTGTAACAAAAGGTACATTTATTCAATGCAGTCAGCGGCTTGGGCACTTTGCAATATGTGGGCAATATGGTGGTACAGTGAATTTACTTAGAGAACAACATGGAAAGAATGAATTAGGAAGCACATTACTGAAAAATCGAGATAAAATTGTAGATGTTTGTAACAGAACAAGAGATGGAGATAAGGAATTTCACATTGAAATAGACGCAGGTGGTTTGTCCAGCATTAATCAAGAAACCTAACAAGTTTAACAATTGAGTTTTGAGGAGGAGGAGCAGCACAGGAGAGGCTGTTATACAGATCTCCTTTTATTGTCAAGAGCTGATTGCAATTCTGTAACCACTATAAGAGGGATTTTGCCATACATTAGCTTCTTCCTTGCAGTCTGTGTTGGTTTCTGCAGCCCTGGGCTATGATAGTCTCACCATTTAGCCTAAGCTTCCGCTCACAATGTGCTTTAACAAAGGGTCAGACAAAAAAAAACCTTCATTATTTTTTTAAAAATGTCTGAACAGCTCGACTGATGTGGTATTTTCAGGCTCATTACAGCCTGAAATTGCAGCTGTAAATGTATCATCATCAGTAAAATAGAAAGACAGGAAAACTCTGTTATAACAAGCTGTGTTATTCCAGACTGCTTGTTCCCATCATCTTTCTCCCATGGAAATCAGCAAATCAAACCTTAAAATAGCAAGAAAGTCATTGTAGTTTATGAGGGTGAGGTGTGTTCATAGTGTAAAATTTATATTCATTACCTCACACTGTCTAACACAGTGGTGGGCAACCTTTATCGTTGGCCAACAAATGACATATTGTTGATTGAATATTTCTTTATATATACCATAAATCAAGAAACATTCAATCAAGAAAAAACTGAAAACAAACTACTGATTACCGATTGATAGGCCGAAAACACGGATTTCCCCAATTCTGGCAGGTGGGCAACGGGTTGGCCACCACTGATCTGACGGTTAACATTTTTCTTTCTTTATAGCTATATTTTTTCCCTCTCTTTAGGAATTGGCTTCCTTTGGTATGGTTTTGTAAGCGTCGGCAGCCTGCTGGGTACCTCATTCAAGTTTCTGTTCTTTACCTGTGTCTCTAGATGAGCAAAAAATATATACATGTGTGAATAGTACCCGGCAGTGAGCCACAATGGCCCACCCAGACAATTACGCCACTCACCAGGGAGGTCTATAACCCCTTCCACAAAGCTCACTCTATCCCACGTTATAACTCACAGGGTGCACAAATCATGTTGTGAAGCAGAACAATAGATAAATGTATGAGAATGTGTGGTAACTGAGAACCATTCGCTTTCAGTAAAGACTGTCTCACTTCTCCCCTAGATTGTGAATCCTACTGCAAGCCTCCAAAAGGAAACCTGAAAATCAATATGAAAAAGTATTGCAAGAAAGATTACGGTAAGTTCAATTTATATTGGATCCCCTCCTGTTGTTGGCATGATCCCACGTTTTTACATGATTAGCACAAAACATAAAAATGTGCAGAAAATAAGGATGCCAACACATAGCATGGTAGTTACCATCACAGCTTCCCTTCACAAGAAATATCTGATGAAAATTTGTAGCTAATAAAAACAACAGTGGAGGTGCTTTATTGAGATGTCTCAATGTTTCTTTTTTTTGTGACTGTTCGTAGTTTAGGTGGCTCGTCTATGACTGTAGCTCTAAACCTGCTTTGGTTGGATGAAAAATTATTAAAATGCACTTTATTGACCCTCCTTTGTCTCTGTACGGCTCTCACTTGCTTTCACTGCATTAACACTCACTCTTGCCATTTCTCTTTATCATTTACTCCAGTGAGCCTTTTGCCCTTATCCTCACTTGGCTCCCCATCCCTCAGTGGATCAAGTTTATGATCCTCTTTCTGTTCAAATCCTTCCGACTGCCTTGAACTATCCCAACCCATCCTGTAGTCCCTCCGACCTGCCTTCTCTCCAACCATTTGTTCAAGGCCTGTCTCAAGACATATCTCTTCTGGGCATCTTTCCCTTACCCAACCCCTTTAGCTCCAATTACCAGCAAGCAGTGTCAGAAGATTGGAGACATCCCCCCAATGTATACTGGGTGACCAAAAAGTTGTGATATCTACACTACAATCTAAAAAAAAATCATAATTTATTTTAAGACTTATTAAACATTGTAAGCATATCACAACAGTTTGGTCACCCTGTACAACAACGATAACTTGCATTTATCGCTGTTCACCAGTGAACCTGGGAGGAGAAAAAGTATATTTGAGTGTCATTCCCAGGAATTTATGCTAATTTTTGAACATATTTTGAAATATAGGGTCAATCAAGAATGCTGAATGTTTTAAACAAAAATGGTTTTTTTTGGACAGCAATGAAGACATTTGTTAATGGTTGTCAGATGTTGTGAGATCCTGAGTTTATTCCAGACTAATTTTTGTGTTTTCCTTTCCTTCGACAATCCAGCTGTTCAGGTCAGTGTTCTAGATATGGAGACTGTGGGTGACTGGGCAAAGTTCACAGTGAATATTGTGTCCGTGTACAAGAGCAGGGATGAGCGCATTAAACGGGGCGATCAGTTCCTATGGATTAACATGAAGGACCTGGCCTGCAAGTGTCCAAAAATCCAGATGACAAAAAAGTACCTGGTGATGGGCAACACTGACAGTTCGTCCGAGCGGCTAGGTGGACTGGTAGCTGATAAGAACAGCCTTGTCATTCAGTGGCGGGATGTCTGGACAAGACGACTTCGGAAATTCCAACGGAAAGAGAAGAAAGGAAAATGTGGGAAGGCTTGAGACAATTGCTTGGGAAGGACTCTGTATGTCTATAGCACCGTGGGCCACAATGTAAATAAGACACTTTTCTTTCAAGATATTTACCTTTCAGAACTGCCAGAAAAACCTTTGATCAGAAGGAAGAGACTGGAGGCAGTAAACAATAATATGATATTCAATCGCAGTGTATTACAGAGATGGCAGATTACTGACAGGAATGCTTTTAGAGATCAGTCTACCCTTTCCAGAATGAGATCATTTAATCACTGTCAACATACAAAATCAGGCCACAATCCTGGTCTGATTCCCAGATGCTGAGTTGGGTTCAACCTGCTCAAGACATTTATTCTGATACTTTTCTCCTTTGAATGAGCCTGTGATTGGTTAGCTGTCCCAACTAAGCTTATCTTGCTGCTTGTTTATTCGGTTTCTTAGTTTGCAAACTATTATGATTAACTACTGGCAAGAGGCAAAATTGTTTCTGTGTGTTTTGTGTGTGTGTGTGTGTGTGTATGTGTGTGGGGTGTGTTATGTGTGTGAATGTAAGTGAACCCTACTTCTGTAAATATGGACTGGTTCCAGTTATCTTGTTAAAACAAAAATTGGCATACAGCAGGCAGTCTGTTAACATTGTATAGTTTGAAACTAGATTTGAAAAGATCCATCTTAAAGGATGGATCCATTTGTACAAAGCAGCTCTGACCCACGGTGTTCGAATCCTCCACTGAAACAACAACAGTATTGACATCCAGTGGCCCATTGCACGCTCCCAAAAAACTCTAGCAGTAATTGTTCACTGCAACACTACCACATTTACTCAGTTCTCCAATCAAACATGTACTTATGCCTCATTAATAATAAACCCTTTAACATAGCCTATTGTTATACATCTCTAAGACACCATACATAGCCTCTGATATAAAATCTGAGAAACTCTTAATGGCTGTAATATCAGTTTGCAGATATATGTACATGATGGTTCTGGATGCCTCACAGGCTGAGAAATCCCATAAAACACATTCTTTACAAGGCACTCGCTGAAATTTAGTTTGTCTATAACTTTCGCAGGGCAATATTACACAGAGGTTCTGCTGCATCCTGTACATCCAATGATAGGATAAGTGGCAAATTTGTGAGCTCCGTAAGCCGACATATCCTATCAGGTCTAAGGTACTAAAATATCCTGTCACGTCTAATAATTCACTTAAGGTACCAAGTGAATTATTGCAAGCGAGTCCAACCGCTACTCATCCATCTATATCCATCCATACTAGTCTAACTAGTTTTACTCAGATTACCACAAAAGCGTAATGTAATTCAATATTTTTAAAAAGAACTATCACGTAAAATTAAAAGATTATGCAATTATAAACCAGGTTGCATTCATTCTATTTGTGATGAGAGTGATCTCAGACAATGACGTCGCAATCTGCCCGCAACATCCAGCGATGGCAATTAATCCTTAGCACCCAATATACTGTACGAGCCACACAATGCACGTGGCTGACTGTGTGCAAGGCATTTTAACAAGGGCAAACGTGACTGGGAGAAAATAGTGGAAGTATAACTAATGTTGCCTAGATATCATTGTAATCTTTTCATAAGTCGTGGTGCAGGAAGAGGGATTCGTTTGGAACTTTAGTTCTTATTGCTAACCCTATCTTAAGGATTGCTTGCTGTACTTCTTTAAACTCTGACCTCTCTGTTGACTGTAACAGTGAACTCAGTTCCGTTTGCTTGTAGGTTCACAGAGTAATTGCATTCTCACTGAGGAGGTCAGAAAGAAGCAGTTGAAAGAGGGGAGAATGCGAATTGCAGATAGGGGTAAGGGATATTCTTCTGAGATGAGATTTTAGGCTTATGGATTGAGCAGTATAGAAGAGCTTTACTTTGTAACCCATGCTGTACTTGATCTGACAGTGCTGGATAGTATAGAGTGAGGTGTTTTTTTGGTCCCTAACCTGTACTATACCAATCTGGGAGTACGCAAAGATGGTTTATTCTCCACTAATAACTCACCCACAAATGCATTTTCAGCCCATTAACAGTTAAGACCCACAGTGCTTCACAATCATAATTGTTGATTGTGAAGGAAAGTACAATAACTGTTGAAACAATTGTTGAAAGTGCTTTTAAAGTCATCATTGGTTGAGCTCCACAGCTTGAAAGCCTAAAGTATGCAATTTGTGTATATACTACTGATCTTTTCTTTCTTTCCCCTAACCCCTTAAACTGATAGGAGCTTTACTTTGTAATCCATGCTGAAAGTGCTGGATAGGATAAGGAGGGAGCTTCTTTTTTTGAGGTTAACCTGTACTATATCCATCTAAGAGTGCGTCAAGATTGTCCAAGCTGCCCTGCTTATTGAAGTGTCTTTTTCCATCACAGAACCTCATGTTGTTGTGGTATGGACTGAGCCCAGGTTTGCTCAAACTGGCCACTATCTGAGCTGGGTCCTGATGCTTTTATAAAATAAAACAATTGACACAAATGTGCAGCAGCAGCAACAACATGTCTCCTGTTTGTAGTCTATCATTATTATCAATGTTCTGATGAACTGTTGCTGCTGTAGCTTGACTGGGCCCAGTCCCTGAAGTAAAACTTTATAAAATATATATTATATATACACACATCTATATATAAACCTACCTGCTCTGCAGTGATCGCACGTGACTCTGGAAGATCACGTTAAGGAAAAAAAAAAAAATCGCCTCTTTACACGCTCTCAGTCAGCCTTGGTCTAAATAGATTTAGAAGTGAGACGTGTACTCTCAGAGCTAGGTTTGCGTACCATCAAACTGAGGAGATAAACATTGTCTTGTACTAGCTAGATGTGCATCAGATTCTCTAATGAGGTGGGAAGGGAGGGGGGGTAGAAAGGAGATGTATGTGGTCTTCAAAACTATCCTTTCAACGAAACTCCTCCATGTTATTTTTGTTTTGTGGTTCTATCCATGTTGCCATTTGTTCAGTGCACAAGATATTCCCAACTGACTCACTCCTGAAACTGCAGAATAATTTCATCTGAATTGAAGGAGCATGGTTAATGGCCGCCATTTTGACAGTAAATCATTAATGCAAAGAAGTCCTTAGGTTGCCAGAAGAACGCTGGTTCCCGACTTCCTCTTCTGCTGCAGGCTTGCATTGAGAGCAACTATTTCAGGTTGCTGTCTATCTGCATCCAGTGTGTAAATATATCCAAACACCATCCTGTGTAGTGTGCTGGTGCTCTTGAAGGGGGAAAGGAATTGTCATTTTATGATAATTTTCAAATGAAATAAGTTTGCAATCCACAGAATGTAGTAATGATCCAATCAATGAAAAAAACAGAGGCTAACATATACACCAACCAGATTGGGATACATTGGATTGAGTCTCCACCTCTGCTCCTTTTATCCACAGATAATGACAGTCTGTTTGATGTCAGTTGCCCTTTCAAGGTTAGCCCTGTTAGCCTGTGCTTCAGATTGTCTCCACTACGAGCTTTTCAATACAGCATGGCAAGTTCTGACTCCTGTAAATTTGCATGAGATTTTTTTTTAGCTTGTTTATTTATGTGATTTTTTTTAATGTTTATATGAAATAAAAACTTTATTGAGTTTCCTCTGTTATCTTCTTGACTGTGCTGCATAAAATGCAGTGAAACTCCATTGGACGTAACTGACATAGTCCCTTTGACTCGACTCATTTGGACTAAGTTGCCCGCTGTGGCTGCCTGAGGATTGTGTTCCAATTGTGATATGGTATCGTTGATGGTATTGTTGCTTGCAGTGTAAAAAGCAGGCGTAGGCACTATCGCATGGCACTACAGTTGGCATTGTGGCTGCAAATGAGTAGAGTTTGAAAAAAGTGAATGTTTTTGTTAAATGAATAGAAATTAAAAAACGTTTTAAAAAAGTTATTTGGTGTCTTTCTATTCTATTAATTCTTGTGAAGTGTACTGTGAATAAGGAACATATTCAATGCAAAGGGAGGATGCGGAGAAAAGATGAGGCATTGAAAAATTGCCATAGATTTAGTAGCAGAGTGAGTGGCCTGTTCATGGCAAAATGACCTTTTCCACTCAGAACTTCTATCCCTCCACATCCACACAAAGCTTACCCTTTGTGTTAAGTCCAGTTGCTCCATCTTCTGGAGAAAACAAAACCTCATGAACCTCACAGGAAAAGTAACACCTCCAGAAATCCATGCTCACTGTTCAAACCTTCCTTCCACAAAATCTGTTGCACAGAAATCATTCTGTTCCCGGGACTATTTGTTCATCTCTCTCTGCTCCTAAATAATGATGTTTTCTTACACACATAGGTATCCATTTTTAAAAAGGTAATCTAAACAGCTCTACCAAGTTTGTTGGAATCTGTTCCATAGACCTACTGCTCCAGGAAGGATTTTTTTTCATCTCTTAAATGCTGATGCGGGGCTTTTATCGTCAGCCTTCCTCTTGAATTCCACTCTCTTCCAACACAAATAGGCTGCTGACCTGGATCGTATTCCCCTGAAAAAATTTGGTTAGTAATTGGGTGTTACGACTCTTTATTTGCCATTTTAATGGGATGCTATCCTACTGTTTCATCCTATTGGGAGATCCTCCAAATAACCGGCAAACTTCTTACATTTACATGACTGACCTCATTGCAAACGTATGCAGCCTAACTACATCTTTCAAAACCAATAAAAAGATTAATGTATAGGATGAATTACCATACTTTAATTACACATGCCAATTTCTGAAGGTTTTACCTTTATACTGTATTCTGATTGTTGTCTCATAATCCATTTCAATACAGATCTGCACTGAAACACAGCACAGAAAATGGTTGGAACTGCATCAGTGTGAGTGCAGTTTTCTTGACTGCCACCTCCGCCTTTACTATTGAGAATGTTAAGTGACTGGTAGTTACGCAAGAGCTGGAACCTGTTGAACCTCAGTAAGATTGTAAGAATTGGAACAACCTGCCTCAAACTGCCATGCATATCATATATATCAATATATACATATCAACTGGGAATTGTGGCATTGTTGTGGATAGGAAAGCCACGTAATGTAGAGATAGGGGAGGGAAAATGGACAGAATGGGTCAGGTTCCAAAATCCACAATTTAAAAAGCCCGCTTTGTATTAAGATAATTCATCCTTGTAATTAATACAGTGTCTAATCACATCATCAAGATATCTCAAAGCTATTCACAGGATACACTGTAAGGTAATGTGGCTGGAGTGTCTTCTGCGGTCAAACGCAGCAGCTAATATGCTCACAGCAATGTCCCAAAAAGAGTGACCATGTTTATTTGTGGGATTGTTGGTCAGGACATGGGGACAAACTCCCATTATTCAAATAGTGCCATGGGATCTTTAACTTCCATTTGAGCAGGTTGACGGGTCTTCAGCTTAAGATCTCATCCAAAGCATATCTTACAATGCAGCAGATCCTCAGTGCCACACATTGATGTGTCAGCAGATTATATGAGTTCCAATTCCCCACATGGAGCTTGAATATATAGTTAACCCCCTCCACCCCCTCACCTCTCCCGCCACGGCCCCGATTGGTCCGTCCAGCCAGGGGTTTAATGTTTATGAGAATTGACATAAAGTATGTCTGGTATGTGCTCTTACCAGCAATTTCTTATACACGTGTCTTACTCATGGGTATAGATTTAAATTTTCCATACATTTTTCCTCCCCAATATTCACATTATTCAAACGGAGGAAAAAAATCTGCACCTGCAAATAATAAGTGAGGTCTGTTGTAATGGTACATTGCTCAAAAGTCCTTTGGGAGACTATAGTCGACTTAAAAACAATCTGAATCCTGTTCTCCCATGGCTCTGCCACTTATGCAGCATCAATATTAGCAATTAAAGTACCATTCCTGGTTTGATACCAGGTATATTCTGTCATAATTTGAATGCTGTCACTTGTCAATCAAAGCAGTTCCACTTGTTGAGTTTGCAGCTATCGCTTCCATTAATCCATTTAAATAACATAAAATTTTAAACAAAATAGCCTCTGGTATTTGGTTCTTTATCCTA
Source organism: Hydrolagus colliei (assembly GCA_035084275.1). Classification (NCBI taxonomy): domain Eukaryota; kingdom Metazoa; phylum Chordata; class Chondrichthyes; order Chimaeriformes; family Chimaeridae; genus Hydrolagus; species Hydrolagus colliei. The sequence continues at coordinate 5,694,537 of CM068758.1, read as the reverse complement.
GATTAGATCAGTGTTTTGATGACCTCTAAATACACCAAGTAATAAAATTTTACATTTAGAAATAATAGCCTAGAGCCACAAGAGAATATGGCTGGTTTTATTCAGTTATTCAAAATGAAAGAATGTCCATGTCAGGCTGGATTCTTCCTCCACAGCTTCAAATAACATCTCATTCTGAAATATAAATGATTAAACAGCTTTGTTTTTTAAACAAATTTTGTGGTGTATGTTTTTACTTCTCATGGTGATGGATGGAGCTGCAATTTACAGGGGTTTTTGTTTTACTGTAATGTACTCCCTGGTCAGTTACAGAACAGGTTAAATTCAGTTAGACATTGCCATCCAGCTCCCAGGTCAGGAACAACCTTTATTAGGTTCTGGATTACAGCCACTTATAGGCTTCTATTAAATTGACAGGGTCCCCAAACTCCTCTCTCTTGGACCTCAACATCTCTGCAGTTTGAGCTTGGATTTAGATCCAAGATATTGTCATTATTAAAACCCATTGTGTCAGTCATTGTCTAGCTCAAAAGTGACTTAGGCACTGGGTAAGGCAATTTTGAAATTCATGGGTACAGCTAAACCCGCAGTAGTCACAACAGTACCTTTACACGACTAGTAGTAGATGTAAGATTCAATGGCACACTTATGAATGATTATGTTGAATGTAAGCTACATTCTCAGGCCAACTAAATCAAATGAAACAGCATTGTCCTGATTGAACTAGACAATTTTCCCAGGTCAGGGGCTTGATCAACAGAACTCAGCACTATCTGCCATTTTTGAGAACTACAGACAAAACACACTATTCATACCCGGATTGGAAGATGTAAATAAAAATGTGAACGTCTTATTTTCTCCGAATTGCTCTTTTACAAAGCTACCGTGACTTTTGCTGCTACTCAGAAATTAGAAATGTCAGCCAGAGTATCTGGCTCCTTTGGAGCAGGAAGTAAGTGTTAACTTACCGTTCAGGTCCACCCTGAACACAAACATACTATAAAAAGTCATGTCATTTATTGCAGGAAAGTGCTCATTCAGCATTCACTCACCTTCTGCAATGTGCAAAATTTTGGATCAGGGACAAGAATAGTTTGGGTGTCTTTGTTGCTGCTGCAGTTAACGCATAAAGTGAATGAAAATCTGCACAGGATTAAAAAATAAGTATGATCCTCAATAATAGAATTATTATATTCTGTTACAATTTCAGAGTGAAGATTTTGGTCACATTAGAAACCAAATAAAGGATTCCCAGAATAGAGTTAGGAGCTGGAATCTAATTGAAGGATTCAGGTGGTTTATATACAGAATAATGGATGCCTAGGAATCGGTTACAACTAGATCAAGGGGTTCAGATGGCTTATTTTCAGAAAACCAGATTTCTAACTAAGTTACACTGCAAGTTCAAACATAAGGCAACAAGATTGCAAGAGTGAGGCAGCAATAGTCAGATAGGGAGAGTGAGGTAGCTCTACAACTGAAGATCTACTGAACTTATGGCTCAAGCTTAATTTCTCATTGATGTCACCAGAGCTGTGGGTTAGAGTTTCTGAAGCTCGTTGACAGCTGTCATTTATTTCCATACAGAAGGTGCCTTTGTTACAGACCAATTCAATGATAACTAAAATAAGGACTTACCCAACCACTGCTATCTGGAACATAAAACCACAATGAGCTCATTTGCTGTTTTGGGTTGCTGTTTGTGAGGCAAGAGAAAGTTCATTCGAGTCGAATAAAATGAACAGAAAGGCTAAGTCAGAATAGCAATGAGTTGTGGTGGTGGCCCTCAACAAAGTAGCCCCCACTTGACAGAGAAGAAGCAGGCCGGGGCAAGGTAAATGACTAGTCTGATTGCCATTTTGATATTAAGTATAGCTGGAAATAAACCCATTCAGTGGCAAAGCAACCAGACCCACAGAATACAGATCATATTTATGGACATAATTACTTCAGCTCTGCTTTGATTTCTACCCAGAACAGTATTCTCTGTGACCGGGCAAGGTGGAGCGGAGTAGGTGTGCTAGGCTCTATTTGAGAAGGAGCCAAGGAACTTTTGAATGGAGCATCGGAGCAGAGCAGAAGCAGGGAATGTTTAAGAAAACAACAACAACAAAATTACTGTAGATGATCTGTCAAGAAAAGCAGGAGCCATGAAACAGCAGTGACCCGAGGTTCCTCAGCGCTCTGATCAATATTCCTCATCACGAGGCAGAGGATAGTTCTCCTCAGTCTTTAAATAAATGCTCCCAATCGCTAGGCAGGTATTAAATTAATAAACTTAATAAATTGCTCTAATGGTCCAGATTTGAAACAGATTCCTCTTATTTCTTAAAAGTTTCATCGCAATACTTCCACCGTATTTTTTTGTTGTCACTGCAAAATGCAAATGGGGACGGACCTGCTGAGAAAGAATGGCAAAAATATATTCACAGAAAAGTTACAGAACAAAGCAGTTTGCAAGAGTTCTTCAGAAGAATAATGTCCCCCTAGAGGATTGAGTACTCAAGAGTTCACAGCACAAAATGATTACTCTTTTGAGTTGTTTTTCATTGCATAATTTGCACAAAAAAATCCTCTGGTCTGATCCTGGGGATTGACCTGTGATACGCCTTCCAGATGGACACAGTTATTTGGTGTCAAGACCGTGCTGCGATGCTAGTGAGAGCAGGCTGCATATAGTTAGGATGTGCTTTACTGAGCCACAGCACATGTAGTCTCTCAGGAGGGGGTTCTCTCAGGCAGCTCCATATTAACCACCAGTGGACACGCGCTGAAGCTTAGCTGCCAAAGTACAAGCAAAAGAGGGGAAGAAGAGGAATTGGGGCCCAAAGTCTTATTGGTGCAAAAATTGTGGGAGAGAAAAAGGCTCTGACTCTCAGATGTGGACTCGCTATGCATTTCCTTTGCTCTTTACTCTCTGTTTTACTTCCTCCAGAGCTATATCTTTGTTTTCACTCTCACTCCTTCCTCTCTCTTTCTTCTCGCTGACTAGCTTCCATCTGTTAATCTTCTCAGCTGTGAGGCAGCATTGTGCCAATCGGCACAGATGCAGATTTACGAACCGCAATTCTGCACTTGAATCCTGGAACCAACTGAGGGCAGGAAAAGGCATTAAGGAAATATGTTTGAAGCTTAGAAGGAACAAGTAAAGAAAATTCTGATGAAAGAGTGACCATAGTAGTATCAATAAAATAGAGAAAAATTGTGAGAGAAACAAAATTGGAAACTAGCAGTGAGAGAAGTATCACTAAATCCAATGTCTAAGTCCCCACAGTCCCTCCACCTTGCCCCCTCCTGTGCCTCCTTTAAAGCTCTTCTCTTTGACTGCCTTCGGTCACCCTCCTACCCCCATGTTCCCTCCTTCTACCCCTGCTGATCCAAACTATCAGTTTAGGTATGGACCCCTGACTGTTCAGCACCTTGGAACGTCCTCCTGACACGAAAGGTGCTATACAAACATAATTTGTTGTTGTTTCATTAGAGTAACACACCAGCATTTCTCATATGGATCACAAGGCACGAGTTGCATGAGCTGTTCTTGAGGTCGAACAACTATGCAACCCAGACACAAAGTGCAAAACCCAGTTAACTGTCATCAAAGGAGAATGAGGACAGGAATAACAAACACGGGACACATTAGAAAACATTAAACTGGACCAATACACCCATCTCTTTTATTTAAATGCCAAACCCAACTATTCCCTTATCTCCTATTCTCTCTCTTCAGAGATAGTTGCTTCTTGAATCAATTGATGCTGTCAGCCTCAATGACCTTCTCCTGGTAACCTATTCCACATGTTTCACCTGGCTTCCCTCTAACTTCCGAATATTTATCTTCTGTCCCCTGATGTTTGAATCCATTCCGATAGAAAGCAATTTGTCCACATCAACTTCATAATCCTATGATCTTTCAAAGAGAACAGATCTAATTTCCTGTTTCTTTCCTCAATTTCTGAAATCTTCCTGTGCCTGCTCTTCCTCAATACTGTCTGTGGCTGCTCTCACGGGCAGTGTTGTCTCTCTTAAGATTAGGTGACTGAAATGGCACCTAAGTAGTAGCTAGATCTTTAGTCTCCTGGCTACTTGTGGGACATCGCTGTGCACGAATTGTTCACTGAAATGACTTCCAAATATACAGGGACTACACTTAATGATAATTACTGTAAAGGCCTTTTGCAACTTTGGTGTTACAGGCACTGGATAAAATGGAAAAATTATTTATTACAATGCAGTTTGTCCCTTTTTCTAAAATATAAATGCTCATCCTCTCCTTTACGATTGAATATGGAAGGAACCAGCCAATGCCAATTGAAAGGCCATATTACTCCTGCTTTTACAGCATATCTTCTGAAGTGTTTCTAAATTTGCTGCATTTGTTCTATGCTGTTGGTTGCGTAATATTTCTCAGATTTATTGAGGTTATTTCGTTACTGATGCACATTGCCTTTGTTGTCTTACTGATGCATCAGGGGACTAGAAAAATTCCTATCAACTGAGTCTTGCCTAGTGTGTGGTCGACAATCCTTCCTTGATCTATTCCACTCACTTCAAATCTGAGTCTGCGAAGGGATGTGGCAGAATTCTGGGATGGACAATGGAAAAATAAACTCCTTACCTTAGGTTCCTGATCAGCTTAGGCCTGCCTGACATTAATATACAATGTGACTGAGTGATTTACTGAGCTACATGCGCGTTGCTCTGGATACATTTCCAGTGTGTTTAATGTCAGAAGATTTATTTTTTCATCTCAGAGCCAAATGCACATGGTACACGTTAACTGTTTGAAGTCTTGCATCTTGGTTTGGTATTACGAAAATAAATTTGTTTCAACAATTCCTGGTGGATAAGGCACCACAAAACCGCTAGAAGTTGCATTCAATTAGTACCGTCAACCAAAAAGCTCGGTGAGGGAGATAGAAAATGTCACCAGTAAACCACTAGACGCTCATTGATATTGGTGGCAAGAGCTATTTCACTGTTAATGGAACAGTACAGACAAAATTCACACCACCATAGTTAACCCATGCTGTACCAAACCAGAGAGTGATGGACAGGTCAGTATAGAAGAACTTTACTTCATATTTAACCTGCATAACGAAACTTTCAATCCTCAACAATACCACCCAGATCACTCCTTCACACTAGAAAACATTTCAGAGATGCCAGACTCCTCAAGTCACTCTCCTGTTTCCCTTCATTTTCTGCACAGAAGAGCCCAGGCTTTAAGCCTTACCAATGTTGTTCAGAAATTCCAGGCAGCACCCAGCACCCACCAAACCATGATGCTCCAGCACTCATGTTTCCGTGCCACCAAGACAGTTTTTGGTGCATTTCATACTTATGAAAGCGAGAGATAGTAATGAAACACTCCCATTTTGGTTGCCTTGCATTGACAACAACAACAACAAAATTACAGTTGTATAGCAACAAACATTCCTCAGACAGATATGATATGGTTAGATGAAAGAAGGCTCTCTTTGCCCCTTTTGATCACATCACTATTTGAAATGTGTAGGGTCAGGAAATACTAATGAACTCTATTGCCAGTTAGGTCTTGCACTTGGAGAAATAAAGCTTGATCGCACATCACATGGTCACAGAGAAAAAATTCTGCCTCTTCCCAGAACTGGATGCCAATGAGCGGCATAACATGGTTAGAAGACTTCCAAGTCAACAATTAAAGCCAACTATATGCCCATTAGATTCTACCTTGTATATATATCATACATAAATTCTATATATAAACTGTACCTGTCCTTTGTTACATCAACTGTGGTTGACATGATGTAATGGAGATTTAATGCAAGCAGAAGTGCTGAACCCTCCTCATCCCATCCTCTTGAGTAACAAACATCCTCTCAAATTATTTGCACACATTGGCAGATTCAGTCGCCATTGTTAGCCCAGAAATCACACTCCAGGATCATGCAGAGCCAGAATACAAAGCTGCAATACATTGTGAAGTTGACATGGCAGAAGAGTTGGATGAGGTATGGCAGGAAGTGGGGTTGGGGGGTGGGGGAAGATATCTTGTGTCATAAAGGTTCAGTTGGGACATTACTGATTGGTTCAATGAAGTGCATACGGTTCCCTTAGTGAACCAAAGAACCACTTAATAAACAGTCCCCCCTCAGCATTACATCACAGAGACAGAAAAACCCAAAGTGAGATTTCATAATTGAAAGGTTTTAAACATTATATTTCGAATGAGAAAACAGATGACAAAACATTAAGTTGCAAAAAGGTTAGGACTCAAGCCATACCCCTTTCAAGAATGGACAGACAAGAATCTGTTGTGGGAAATTAAATTATTACGGAAAATGTTATGCTTCAATCAGTGTTGGGCAATAAAACCTGGGTTAGGAACGTTATGACAGGAAGTGATTTAGTCCTTTGGAATTAATGTTTACTTGTAGTTGTGTTTATCTGGATACTGTTGCTCACTCATTTCAGGGCTGAGGTAAATTAACGGGTACTGTGACTACATCCACAGTACCCAGTCACATCCTTTTCTTGTTGTAGCAGAGATCCTGCTGTTGATTACCACCTAGTGACCTCTTCTGGAAAGTTTGCAGATGTCAGGATAAAGGCAGAAGTGCTTTGTATGATGATGCCCCTATGGTTCGATAAACAGTTGCTGCTCAATGAAAGTACAGTAAAAGCCCATTTATCCGTGACCCGATCAACCGTAACTTCCGTTTAACCGGCAACTCAAAAAAAAGGTCCACATTCGATTAACCAGAATTTATCCGGCACAATGCATTTTTAAAAAATACTTTTTAATTTTTGTGTGTATTTTCGGCCAAATATCTGGCATGCGCTTTAACCGGCATTGGCCAGGTCCCGAGGGTGCCGGATAAACGGGCTTTTATTGTGCATCATTTGGTTGAAGTACTGGATGGCAAGTGGCTTCTGTGGTACAGTATAGAAGGGACTTTACTCAGTTACCCAAGCTAGATAAAGAAGCTGTGAGGGTGGTAGTAAGGTGACAAAAGCCTTGAGTTTCAGATTAAATTTATAAAGCATGTCAACTTCACCTTGTTACTCTGTCTGCCTCACTTAAATTAATTTCTAGCCATTAATGGGATTTGAAAGTCCAGAATTTGTTTTCGATTCAAAGAAAATTCTATAGTCTAGGTATAGAAGAAATAAAACATTATTGGGTTTTAGTTGGAATGAGGAATCATACTCGTTACTTTGTTGAATCGCTTATCTCTTTTGGCATGACACACGTAGAAAAAGCTTGTGAGCTTAAGCCTCCAGTTTCTAAAGGATGAGGATACTTGTGCCCTAAGAACACAGCAGAAAATAATAATAATAATAATTCTTGGACTTGATATAATGCTTTTCACATCTTCTAGATGTTTCAAAGCGCTTCACAGCATACAACAAACAAACAAACAAACAAGCAAGCAAACAAACAAACAAACAAACAAACCAAAAAATTACATTTATAGAGCGCCTTTCACGAGGAGGGAGTTTCCATTGTCGAGCCTTGATGTGACGAATGCATGGACATATACTGTACATATACAGAATATACCATAAAGTGAATTGACTGTATATTTGTGGGTGAAATGTGGCAGCCAAATGCACACAGCAGTGTCCCACAAATAGTCGTGGATTGAAATGACCAATTTTTATTTTTTTTTCTTGAGGGATTATTATCAGGCGTGTGGAGTAAGGAAACTTGCCCAAGGTTATGCCCTGGAATCGAACCCAGGTCTCTCGCTTGTAAGGCGAATGCTCTAACCACTAAGTTATAAGACTCCATGACTTTAGGGAAACAAGTGACGTAATTTTTCTGCTGCTTGTCCGGTTGGGAGCAACCTACCAAAGTATTACAGAACTGCCTGATTCAGAGTAATGGGATCAGCTGGTCCAGCAGACCATTGAATCAGCAAAGCTCTGCTTTCAGTAGGCTTATTATAATGGAGCAGTTAGTGGGAATTCCCCAACTAGGAGGACAGTTAGATCTCAGATACTGCAGTATAGGTACTGAGATGCCGTCTGGTGTGGAGGGTGCTATATATATGCAAGTTGTTGTTGTTACAGTACTAAAAGTTGCTCCAATGTTTCAGGGTGGGTGCTAGATGGTTCCATTAGTTTATCAGGGGAGTCAGTTTTACTGTCATCAGTGCAGTCCTGGAGTTGTCAGATGCCATAACCCATAATTCTGGTGAACTGCAAGAAAAACCCAGTCACGATTAAGGTTTTGAGGGTCAGTACAATTGCAACAATCTCACGCTACTGCCTCTAAAGATATCAGCTAACTCACTACAGACCAAGGATCAAACCTGGGACCTTTGTGCTGTGGGTGGTTCAGTTCCACACTGGTAAGTGCGTTTACCGTAGGGAAAACTGGGGCAAATTTTTTAACTGATCTGTGATTCTTTCTGGGAGAGCAAGCTTCGCACTGACAGCATTGGGCCCCTAGATTGAAATTCCACTGTGAACTTAACAGCTTTTTCTTCTTAGAAAAAAATTACAACAAAGGGTTTTTTACTCCTTTTCTTCTTTTCCGACCGAGGAATGGATCTCAGGTTTTGCCATCTCTCATTATCAGATTTGAATCTTTATACGTTAGCCAAAGCTGCATCAACATATTCCTATATAACATAGAACCAGATGTTACCTGGCATTCCACTGCTTGGATCAGTGTCACTGGAGAGGTAACTCAGAATGACAGTCTTTTTAAACTTTTAAAAGCATTGGCGTCAATTACTCGATGAAACAAATACCAAATGCAATAGACGTACTCTGAGAGGGAGAGTTGACGCTGATACCTCTGGGATCTCCGTGCTCTTTTGGGGGATGGATTTGTCTAACACTTTGCTGCACAAACCCATCTGTTAGGAAGACGGGAACAGGCCACTCACGTCTGTTCCATTTTTATTGAAAGGCCATAGCAGACCTATTATTTCCATTTACCTACTGTTTCCACACATTCCTAAAATCCATTACTTGCAAGTATCTGTGGATCTTCCTATTCAGAAAAGGTTGGATGAAAATAGACAGGGGTATGCAGATTCCAAGACACAATGTTCCAATTATTGGGTGTTTGAAAGTCTACCTATTTGAATGGTCCCGTTTTAGATAATAATTGGACAAATGCAACACCCAAGACAAAGGTATGTGCTGAGGAGAACTTGAGTCATCCAATCTCATCCATGCGCAAGATATAGATTTTGTTTAAAAAAACTTCCTCATTTATAAAAAATATGACAGGACAAGCAATAAAAGTACCTGTATGCAGGTACATTGCATACCTGTAGCACATCATATACTACAGGTATGCAATTGCTTGATCAGTTACCAAACTGATGTATGACACGGGTTTGATTGGCAGCAGTGGCCCTTTAAAGTAGTGTCAGCCTGGCTCAGGCACACTCATCTCGGAGTCAAGAGGTTGGGGTCTCCAGCTTCTATGTCGGAACTTTGAGCTGATGTGTTACTCTGACATTGCAGTGCAGTGCTGGGGAGCTCTGCACTAGAGTTGCTACGTTTTGGGTGAAACATCAAACCAAGGTCTCGCCTGTCTGTTTAGTTGGATGTTAAAATCAGTCATTCACTTTGTGACTGTTTTTATAGGACACTGGTGAGCACAAATTGGCTGCTGCTATTGCCTAGGAAATATAGTTTACAGCAAGTTCTGCAGTTTATAATAAATATTACAGGAAATACAGTTTAGATCCTGTGAAGCTCTTTGTGACATCCTCCTGATGTGAATAGCTCTATATCAATTGCGAAGATTATTATTGTTACAGAAAGCTCCCCTGATAGAGCAGGAGGCGCCAAGAGTGAGTAGATATAGGAGGAAGGGAGGATACTGGATACATCAGGTCCCTTTGTAGGAACCAGAACCAATTATACCAGCAAGTCTCTTGGTGGTTTGTTTGACTCATTGTCTAGGCTATTCTTTGAGTTACATACTGTACTTAGTCCCTCTTGGTAACAGTTTCTATTACAGTTTGACTGACAATTTTAACTTGCTTTGAATATTATTGAAGGAGACATGCTTAGAACATTAATACTGAATAAATAGGAGACGTCATTACACTCCAGGATTTCCAATGAGAACAGATATTTTTGTTTGGTATCGACTGAAAAGTATCAGGTACTGAATAGATCACAAAGCGTTACTATACAAATATATCCAACTGATAATTAATCTTACTGCAATTTAATCCTCTCTAGGAATGCTGTGCGCTGGTACTTAGTGCTAAAGTGATTCCAGGCGTTGTGAAATACTTCCTCTCATGGTAGATGAAGCCCTGCATTCTTCATTGCTTTCAGCATCATCTGTATTGCTCTTCTACTGTCTTTCCATCCATACTCTGTCTCTGTGGTTCTTCGTGTTATATGGTGCATGTTGTGGTTGGAATGTGGAGCATTTGTTGAGATAACAAGGTTTTCCTCCAGACATGTATAGTCTTAGGATAATTGAGTCAACCTTGCTCAGTTGATAACTACCTCCTACCTCCAAATTAGAAGGTTGTTGGTTCAAGCCCTATTTTGGGGATTTAAAACCCATATAGTATAAACTAGCATCCCAGTACAGCGCTGTACTGTACAGAGGGGAGGTACAGTACAGTACCTCCCCTCTGTTTCTTTTAACAACTATCTTAATCGGTGTCCTTGGGTTACAAACCCACATGCTAGTGGAAACAGTTTTTCCCGGTTCAACTTATCAAATCCCTTCATGATCTTGAAAACCTCTATTAAATCCCCTCTTAATCTTCTCTGCTCTAGGGAAAATAATCCTAGTTTTGCCAACCTCTCTTCATAACTAAGATCCTTCATTCCTGGTACCATCCTGGTAAATCTCCTTTGTACTCTCTCCAATGCCTTAACATCTTTCCTAAAGTGGGGTGCCCAGAACTGAACACAGTACTCCAATTGAAGCCTAACCAGCATTTTATATTCATCATAACCTCCTAACTTTTGTATTCTATGCCCTATTTACAAATCCTAGTATCCATATGCTTTTGTAGAAAATATATGCTGGCACTGACTAGTTGGGCCAAAAAGCATGTTTCTGTGCTGGTCTACGTAGGCAAAGTCTTTCATCTTAGACTCTCTCTGACTTATTTCTCTTCTGTTCCATCTGCCTCGTCAATGTCAACAAGACTGAAGCCATTCTTTGGTTCTTACTAGCACTTATGTATCTCTGGCTGGGATTCCACTCACCTTTCTGGCTCTCCAATTGGCAGAAAACATAATCAAAGTGAACAGGACATGGATTTTATAAGACAAGGATTTTTATAATCTGCTGCCCTCTATCCCATTTTCTCCTTTGTCTTCCTTGCCTTGCCTCCCCTTCTCTATTAATCCTGAAAAGCCTCTCCCTCCCAATATGCCCCAGTTCTGATGAAGGGCGTGGACCCGAAACATTGAATCACTTTTCCTTTCTCCATAGATGCTGCCTGACCTGATGAATGTTCCTAACAGCTTCTGTTTTTGTTAAGGATTTTATAGGTGTTGATGAAAAGTTGTAATTGAAGGCAAGTTCATGTTTTTAAGAGGGTTTGAAAGCAATACAAAACTAATTCACATTTATACAGAGCTTTCATGTCAGGAGGACCAAAGCGCTCTGAGACGCCGTCCAGCGTGGAGGGCGCTAAATAAATCGAAGTTGTTGTTGTTATTGACCATCCCCCAGCAGGAAGAGATGAGGTTTAAAGGGATTCTAGATGAGAGTTTTAGAGGGCAGGAGCAAAGGAACTGATCAAACACCATTTGTGGAATTTGGAGGAATGAGGAACAAGCAACAGAGGTAAGAGAAATAAGCCATTAGAATTGAAGTTCAGAAGATATGAGCAAAAGAATAATGCTGACGAATGCACGCCACTCATATTCTAAGGTGATACTCCAGTGCAGTGCTGGGGGAGCTCTTCCAAACGAAGCCAAGATTCTTTTGGATGAGATATTCAACCGAGGTCCTGTCTGCAAGGCATTTTCTGAACAAAATAATTAGTGACCACACTCTCCTAGATTAAACAACTTTACAAAACTGCAGCATTGTCAAAAAGATAAGGTAAATCTCTGTGATTGGCTCGAATATAACCTAATCCACTAAACAGCCAAATGAAAATCAATGATGTAATGATCCTGTTGAAAAGCCTAAGTAATGAGTTTTGGATATCAGAGGCCCAGACCTCCCTATTCCCAGGGGCTTTGTAACTTTAGTAGGCTGGTTTTCAATCTTTTTATAATCCCAGAGGAAATCACTCATTAGCCCGTTAATATTATCCAAACATTTCTTGGGGGTATCCCTGGAGAGAGAAGGCTTAATAAATAAATGAGCTTAGACATGATATCCATTTGAATCACTTTCTCACTTTTCCCAGTAGAGGACAGAATGCCGTACTGTTCTACATCCCAAACAGTCTCTGAAAATATGGAGTTACATTACCTGGAACCATCTGCTCTCCTTATCAAGGGAGTCCAAGTCCTCCACCCATCTGATATTTAGATGATTAAGTTGCGCCTCCCGCTCCATCTCAACCCCCAAGAAACTGGCTCAATACATCAAATGATGTTATAGATACATACACACACATACACACACAAACATCAGGGATGTCTTACTTTATTCCTTTTACAGCCAGCAATGGAATATAGCCAAGCTTTGATAAAGTAAAGTCAGGACTAGTTTGTCAGAAATTGCCCTACTATGTGCAAATTGTAGCTTGATTAAATGAATCACAGATCTCAAAATGTATTTTTTGATTCATTTCATCAATTGTTTGTATTCTCTATTGAAAATAACCCCAGCATTTTAAAAATGAAAAGTAATAATCCTTGCATTTGATGTACAATAGTGCCTTTTACATAGCAACAACACACATTTATATAGTTCCCCTCATGCATGGTAGCATAAATCAGCAAAACTTCTCAAAGCATTTCACAGGATCTATACTCTAAAGTATAGTGTTCTGTACTTAGTTTGTGATTGCTCTTTCCACTCTGCTCCCATTACCCCTGGAAGGCAAAGCATTAACAGGTTGATTGGTCCTCACTAGACAAGCATCTACAGCAGTGTAAGAGCTTTATCTGGTTAAACTCCAGCAGTACCCTGATGCACACTCTTGGATCCCCAAGGCTTGATTCTTGCCAACATGTACCAAATGCTTTCTCGAAATACTCCTGACGTGAAAGGTGCTATACAAGTGTAATTTTTATTGGTGTTGTAGAATTAGGTAAGCAGAGTGCATTGCTCTGAGGAATGGGTACACTCTTTATTCCAAACATGGGAATTTCCATGCATAGGTGCATGAATTTGTGGAATTCTCAGTCTGGTTTCGATACACTTAAGCATGGTGGTGAATTTCTGTATGTCCAGACACCCAGCTGACCAAAAACCGTATAGCTATCCGAGGATACAGTACAATACAACTTTTAATTTATAAAGTGTCCTTCACAGTGGGAGGATATCTGAATTGCTAACTCCTTCATTGTGATCCTCGTTACCCACTCAGCAAATTCAGTTGCTGAGATACAGATGTGTTGGAACACAAATTGTCCTTTTCTCCATTAACACCACTTGCATTTTCCAGTAACTTATCTGTGTTCATCATGTCCATACTGATGGATGGAACTATTTCCCACATTTTCCCCATCAATTACATGATATGCATGGCAATGGAATGTTAGAATTGTGTTAACTGCCTGTATTATCCTGCGGTCTTCATAGTCCAGTGTCCTGAGCTGGGCAGGTCTGCAGTACAGTCCAACAAGATACACCTGAGATTAGCCCAAGTAGGTAATGAGAGGCAGGAGGGAAGAGAAAATTGGGCCAGGGTTCCTACTACTTCCTCATAGCACAATTACCAGCTCAGCAACAAAGGAATAACTGTGAGCACAAAGGCAGCACTCCACAATGCCACACCCTAGTGCACAGCCACACTGAAGGAGAGTTGGGTGCAGCATATGCTTTAGGGAAGTCTTAATAAAGTCCGGCGAAGGAACCTGGAAAGAAATCTAAAGAATATGCCAAGAAAGCAGGAAGTCTAAGGAGTTTAAAAACAGCAGGTTGAAATGAAAAATCCTTTCGATGCCTTTTTCAGTAGGATTTGGTGCTGGCTTCATCTTTCATGGTCTCCAGCCAGCCACACAGTAATAACATGGGCACGTCTGATGTTTATTGTTTTGAGGTTAAACACCGAAGATGGAGGTCATAGGAAAGACCATTAATTCCAAACAGGTGAGAAACTGCGGTAAGCAAAGAAGAATGCGACAAACGTAGCGAGAAACATAAAAAAGTCAGAAATCCAGATCAAAGGGGGAATTATTTTATTTTGAAAAGGTCAGATTTTACTGGCAGAAGTGTAAAAAACCATGAAATTGATTCAACAAAACAGTGTTTGAGCGTTGGCAGGAACTTGTGTGACCAACAAAGCCTTCGCAAAGGGTCAGAGATGAAAGTCTAAAGAACATGCTGTTTAATATAACAGTCAGCTGGAGCAGCAGATGTGAGCCTTGCAACTCACGGCATTCTCTGCAGCCTGAGGCTGGTGTAGTGCCCACAGAGTGCGAATCAACTAATGGCACCAATAGCCACGGTTAATCAGGGAGTGGGCGATGCCTCACAATTCTGAATTGCAGTTTGATCCTGGTAAATTAGAAAGGGTTGAAAGTCTTTTTGATGCCCACTGATGAAAGGATTTGGTTGCTCTCAGTCCAACGCTCCAATGAAATGAGCTCACACGTGAGAATTATAGTATATTCAGATTTGGCAATAATTACCAAGAAAGAGCAGATTGTTCCCATAGGGTTCTCAAAACAACTTAAAGGTGGAGACTTCCTCTGTAATGTGCAGCAGGCGATCGTTTCCCCCCCCTTCCGTAGAGGCCTTTGCCCAGCAAGGGTCTCGACAGTGAGGCTCTCTCCATAGTAAGAGTTTCGAAGAGCAAGAGTCAACCCCAACCTCTGGAAATTTGCCCCTTCCCCTCCCTCCTTCAGCCCCGCATCTCAAGATCTTCCTCTTCCTCAGGCCTTTGGTCACCATCTCAACTCACCCACCTCGTCTGCCACTCCTCTTGAATCCAATCCCTAGCTTGGGTGCAAACTATCCAGTGACTTGAGCCATCCTCCTGACGTAAAAGGAACTATATAAATGCAAGTTGTTGTGACAACGTGAAAGGAGCTATACAAGTGTAATTTTGTCACATTTTGTTGTTGTTGTGTTTACTTTTACTATTAGAAGCTTAAAACGCAGATGACATCGGTCAGCTGGAACATCGAAAGCATTTCACAGGATATTACTATGAAATGTAGTGACTTGTAAGCAGATGTGTTGGCCAACTGGTGCACACTAATATCCCACAAACAGCCCCAGCTGACACTTTCGCAATACAAGCCAAAGAAAGAATTAACATATCCCATAATCCATTTGCGTGCATTATAGAGGAAATTGAGTGGAGTATAGACGTGTTGGCTGCAAGTCACGATTAGTAATTTTGCTTTCACACGAACGTTCCGACAAAAAATGTAATCCTAAATTCCACAATTTACACGATTCACATTCTGAGCCATCTTTTTAAGGTTCTAGCACTCTCAAACTTCTTGTCCCAACAATAATATATACAATGCAGTTAGAATGAAAGTGCTAGCAGATGTTGGAACAGTCTGTCACTATGGTTTCAGTAACTGTTTAGTTACTCTGCGATCAACACAACCTTTCTCCTACACACCCTCTTTGATTGATTCCCATGTCTTGGTATATCCCCAAAGCTCGTGCTGAGATTGAAATCTCGCAATAATCAACTGCCTGATCCAGGGAAATTCCAGTCTCCCACAGCAAACCGGTGTTAAAAAAGTGTTTGGTGCATAAACTTCTAATGTTCCAATTAGTTGCAGGTTAGGAGTAGCTTTATTATTTTAATATTAACCCAACCAGAGCAGTGTGCACCACCAAACAACTAATACTCATAGTCTATGTTGTTGCAAACAGATGTCTCAGAGTTATGACTGAAATGCCGTAATGTTTTACTTTAATTAAATCTATGCAAAACATGTGGATATTTGCCTGACCTAGATATAGGTATTGCATCCCAACTACAACAAAAACAACAACTTGGATCTATATAGCGCCCTCCACACCACACGGCATCTCAGAGCGCTTCACAATAACGGATCCCGGGGCCGAGCCAGGGAGAGGGGGGAAAAAGGTGACCAAAAGCGCTGTAGAAAAGAAAGATCTTTAGCTGTGACTTGAAAATAGGAAAAGAGGGGGCGAGGCAAAGGTTGTGAGGAAGGGAGTTCCAGAGCCTTGGGGCGTAGTGGCTGAAGGCACAGCTGCCGACGGTGGAATGGAGGATTCGGGGACAAAGAGGAAGCCAGACCCAGTGGAGCGAAGGCAATGGGTGCTGTTGTGAGGAAACAGGTCAGAGAAGTAGCGGGGTGCAGAGGAGTGGAGGGATCTGAACACAAGAGTGAGGATCTTGAAATCGATCCACGCCAAGACAGGGAGCCAATGAAATCTGGCAAGAATTGGGGTAATAGGGGAGCGAATTTTGGTACGGGTAAGAATGCAGGTGGCGGAATTTGGGATAATCTGGATTTTGTGAATGGTAGCAGAGGGGAAACCAGCTAGGAGGGCATTGGAATAGTCCAACCGACAGGTGACAAAAGCATGGACCAGCGTTGTGGCAGCTTTTTGGGTGAGATATTGGCGGAGACGGGCGATGCGTCGGAGATAAAAGAAAGAGGTGCTGGTGAGTGACCAGATGTGGGGGAGGAAGGATAATTGGGAGTTGAATCTGACACCTAAGTTGCGATCGGGTTTGGAGAGTTTTAGGAATAGGTAGGGTAGGTAGAGGAGGTGAGAGCTGTGGGATTGAAGACGTCGACGAGAACCAAAGAGTATTGCTTCCGTGTTGTCAACATTAAGCTGAAGGAAATTAGTGCTCATCCAGCTCAGCCTGTCAGGGGACTGGGGGTCACAAATGAGGTGGAAAAGTAGAGTTGGGAAGTGCATAGGAATTTGACATGCAAAATTAACTCATTATTTTTGCTTCACGCCCCAAATTATGGCCGACATCTTAATTTACATCATGTTTTGTATGTAATTTCAAACTCAAGGTTGCTTCACTGGATGCTGAAAAGTTGATCTAAATTATAAAATAGTGAAATGGCGTCAAGAGGATATCAAATTAAATTAGTATTAGAAACATGAATAAGAGATTAAAATAATTCTTGTAACACAAAGCTATTACAGTTATTAAGATGTGGAATGAATTTGCCAAGTAGCTATTAAAGCCAAGTCAAATACAACATTTAAATAGAGAATTAGATAAACATACGTAGACTAACTATACAAAACGGCGTGAGAAAAGTGCAGGAATGGGATTCAAATAGACAGCTCCATGGAGAGTAAAAATAGTACCAGCTTAATGAGCTGAATGGCTCCTCCAATGCTGAAATTTCTCTGGTTTGAAGAAATTGAAATGCGGGCTGAATCACCACATATTGAAACAGGTTTGCTCCGGATGGCAGTAGATTATGGGAGTCGAACGCCTGCCAATACCCTGTGCCAGGTACCTAGTGCAGCTTTTCAAGGTCTTTCAGTGCCCCCAGCAACTAAATACACAATGCATCTGTCCTCAATACTGATGCACAGAAAAATAGCAAATTATAGGTCAATTACAGTGAGATTATTCAATGAGAAACAGCAATGGACGGAAGCAATATGTCCGCAGATATTTGGGAAAGCAAAAAACAAGCCAAACGCTGCAATTAGTCAACAAGGCAAACTAAACGTAACAACACAATGCACAAGTTTTGACCATTTCACCCATTATTCCAATGTCAATAGTAAAATAATGAGAGACGCCACTTCATTTGTGTAGAAACATTTCTCTTTCTCTCCCATCTCTACTCCTTTTATGTGCTCTTTCTCACACTGTGTTCTCATGTCCTCTCGCTTCCCACTATACTATTCCCCCTCTTCCCTCGCTGCTTTGTCTCTCCCACCCTGCCACTTGGTCTCTCTCACTCCACACCCCTACTCATTGCTCATTCCTTCTACCAACCCCCACCAGCCACTCGTTCTCCCCCTCCTCTCCCTCTCTGCCATTGCTCACTCCCAGCATCCACTTGCTCTCTCCTCCCCCCACATTTGCTCCATGCACATCAACCCCTCTCTCATTCTCTCCCAAACCTCGTGCTCGGTCTCTCCCACCACTTTGCACTCTCTTTCCCTCCCCTGTGTTTGCTTTCTCTCTCTCCCCCCCCCCATCCCATGCCTTTCTCTCTCTCTCCCCCATGGAAAAAGACAAACCATCTTTACTGTGTTGATGCCAGTGCTTTCAGATGGGTGCTCAGTCTCAGTAAATAAACATTTGCAGTGTTTTCTCATTTGCTGGCTACTTGTTTAAAAAAAACATGGAAATTCCTCATAAACTTTGAACAAACCCACTTGCTTCACACTGGTTCCTGTTTGACTGATACATTTAACTTGGGGGTAAAGAGAGATTGTTTTTTGTGGCAGTAATGTGAAATTAATTTTTCCTGATCTAGTTTGAGTTGAAGATGCCAAAGCCGATTACAAACCAGTGGGTTTTCACAATGTTGTGGAGGCCTGTATCTCAGTGGTTAGAGCATTTGCCTTGCAAACAAGAATCCTGGGTTCAATTCCAGTCAGGGTGAAACCTTGGGCAAGTTTACTTACTCCACACGCCTGACATTAATCCCTTAAAAAAAACTTAAATCCACAACTGTTTTGGGGACTCTGTTGTGCACAATTGGCTGTCACATTTTGTCCACAAAATATACAGTCAATTCACTTTGCGGTATATTCTGTGAAGCGCTTTGAGACATCTAGAAGATGTGAAAAGCGCTACATCAAATGCAAGGATTATTATAAGTATTATTTCAGGATGAGTCTGTATTTGAACTGTGTATGTTGTGTATGAGGAGAAGCCATGTTATAGATCTAGATTTCAGAAATTAGGGGTCTATTCAACTTAGCGGTCAATAATACTCATTGTCCAGGGCACCTAGACTATGAAAAGCCTCAGCTCTGTACCCTTTATGAGGAACTATTATCCCGGCAATGGTCACAAGCACATCAACAACAACATCATTTACATTCTGAGAAATATCAGCCATATAACACAAAGAATACATACACCAAAGAAGGATCTGGGCTTGGACAATTCCAATCTCCATTAGAGAAAAGTGAGGTGAAATATTTTTACCAACATTTTCCAACTTAAGAAAGTTTACAGCTGTCATCCTAGAAAAACACAATATGTTGTAATGGCCTGCATTTCAGGGACAAATGACCACAAGGGAAAAACAAATTAACAGTACTTTGGCAGCTGGACAAGAACCAATGGCATCTGAAGGAATTTTAGGGAAGACCACCAGATGTGAATCTTTTCTCAGAGGAAGATGAATACCTGGAACAGGTTATCAGGAAGGGTGGTAGAGGCTAAATGAGCTTAACAAGCAGCTTGATGCTCTTTTGGAATGAAGGCATGGTGGCTTATTTCAGTGAATAAGAAACCAACTTTCTTTCAACTGAAGCTCTCCTGTATTCTTGTGAAGTTAAAGAGGAAGAAAAGTTGAGAGGAATAATATTGTGGTCAAATCACTCCATTGATTTAATTTAAACCCTTTAATTTAAATTTAAAGGGTACTTCTAAAAGTAGAGTGGAGGAAATTTGTCACGTATCTTTTGCAGAAATGTTGAATGTGGCTCGTAAAAGGGAGTAAAGTAGAAAATATATAACACATTTCCTTTTTCTAATGGTTATTCTCTGGATAACCTACTAATACTAATAATTCTAGCCTTGACTCACTACTCGTTATCATGCCAGGATCGTACCATTGCTCTGGAAGAGTTACCTTGACTAAAAGCAGAGAAGAAATTTCTCCCTGTCATCGTCGATGCATAGGATTTAGACCCATATGGCAGTGTTTAGCCCCATAGTACATTTTTTCTACACCACAAAGGATACCTGTGGCCTTAATACATTAATGAACAGAAATTTCCTCAGCTTCTTTTTAGCATTCCAACACTTTTCTCTTTCTCAGAAAACATTTTCTCAAGGCCCACACCTTGAACACTGCTTCAAATCTACCTTGTAGAAAAACAAACCTACATTGGGGTTTTATACGTGTGTGATAGCCCTGGCACAACAATTACTCAGATGGCTGATCAACAGGAAGTACATGGGTCTCAAAGCCCTCATACATGAATACCTGAAACTACAATACATAGACAGGAAGACCATCCATTTTCTGTCTCAGTTGCACTTACATGGTATAATGTGTATACGTGGAGTCCTGCAGCTCAGTGGTTAGAACACTCGCCTTGCAAGCGAGAGACCTGCTTTCGATTCCAGATCAGGGTGAAACCTTAGGTAAGTTTCCTTACTCCACACGCCTGATAAAAATCCCTCACAGCAAAATACTAAATTGGTCGCTTCAATCCAGGACTGTTTGTGGGACACTGCTGTGCGCAATTGGCTGCCACGTTTCTCCAACAAAATAATTAGTCAATTCACTTTGCTGTATATTCTGTGAAGAGCTGTGAGACATCTAGAAGACATGAAAAGTGCTGTATCAAATGCAAGGATTCTTCTTCTTATTATTATTGGTAGAACCCGCAAGGCCTGCAACCAGATCAAGGCATTCTGATGACAGCATGAACCTCGCGATCCATAGACCTTGAACATCATAAAGAGCCCAGTTGATTTCCTTCCCCCCAGAATGGAGAGAAACCTTTATTTCCCTCCACTGTATCTTTAACTTATATAATTTTTGAAGGGGAAAATAAAATAACTTGCTAACACATGCTGCTATAATTACATTGCCAGGGAAACAGGGACCTCGAAGCAGTAACATGGTTGCATAAAGCAACAGCAGCTGATGGTGATGTCTGCATTGAACAACATCACACCTTCTACAGCAGCTTGGAGCACGTTAATTCTGTACTTAAATCGTACTCTCGTTAAAGGCGCTACACAAATGTAAATTTGTTGCTGTTATTTTGTTGTTGTTTGCTGACAAGGAATAAGCTGCAAAACAGAGAGTGTTACTCTGGCTGTGTTGCACTTTGCCTGGGAGCTCCAGAAATGGTCATGTGTTCCATTCTGTTGCAACAAGTGATTGAAAAAGTGCTACAGCCATCTCATGGAATCAAAAACAAAATCATAGAAACATTGCTGTTCTAAATAAAGTAACAGCAACAACTTGGATTTATGTAGTGCCCTCCTCCAGACGGCGTTTCAGTTCGCTTCCCAATAACGGATCCCGGGGTCGAGCCAGAGGAAGGGGGAAGAAGGTGACAGAAAGCACGGTCAAAAAGAAAGGTCTTTAGCCATGATAAAAAATAGGAAAAGAGGGGGCGAGGCGAGGAAGGGAGTACCACAGCCTCGGGGAGTAGTGGCTGAAGGCACGGCCGCCGGTGCTAGAGCGGGGGATTCGGGGGACAAGGAGGAGGCCAGTCCCGGTGGAGCAAAGGCAATGGGTACTGTTGTGAGGAGAGAGGAGATCAGAGAGAAAGGAGGGTTGCAGAGGAGTGGTGGGATTTGAAAACAAGAGTGAGGATCTTGAATTCAATTCTCTCCGGGACAGGGAGCCAGTGCAGTCTGGCAAGGACTGGGTATTCGGGGAGTGGAGTTTGGTAAGAGTAAGAATGCGGGCAGCAGAATTCTGGATGATGTGGATTTTATGAATAGTAGCAGAGGGGAGACTGGCGAGAAGAGCATTTGGATAGTCCAGCCAAGAAGTGACCAGGGTTTTGGCGGCTTTTGGTTTGAGGTATTGGCGGAGACGGGCGATGCGTCGGAGATAGAAAAAAGCAAAGCTTGAGGCAGATAAAATATGAGCCATGAATATGAGACACAGAGATATGGTGGGGCAAGGTCATGGAGGCTTTTTGAAACTTAAGAATAAGGATCCTATAATTGATCTGGTGGGTAATAATAATAATAATAATAATAATCCTTGCATTTGTTATAGCGCTTTTCATCTTTTTTTTAAGATGTCTCAAAGCGCTTCACAGCAAATTGAATTGACTGTATATATCTGGGTGAAATGCGGCAGCTAGTAATAGGTAGCCAATACAGCCTGGCGAAGATGGGCGTAATGGATTCACAGTGTTGTGCAGGAGAGAATGCAGTTTGTTGAGTTTTGGATAATCTGCTGTTTGTGGAGGGTAAGGGGTGAACCACAGTAAACAGGGCATTGGAGAAGGGTAACCTTCAATAGTTGGATGCATCAAGTGTCTAGAATCATTGTTAAGATCAGTATGACTCAAATTCAAAAGGCAATCATCCAAATGTAATATTAGTGTTCCCAGGCCTCAGAAACACGTAGTTCCCAGGAGATTCCGAAATTCAATGCATCATTCAATTGATCTCATAGGTTGCATATGACATTCATTGTTTGAAAGTTGAGCTCCCCAAAAATATATTTTGTCTTCAATTTTATTATTTGGAGTTCAGCTGGAACAAGTCAGAAAAGTTCAGAGAAGCTGTGGCCCGGGTAGTATTAATAAACTAAAGGCAAGAAAAGTGTTAAAGAGATGTTAAGGGAAATACTGTATCAGCTAACAGTCAACCCTTTTCTTGTATCCTATCCTGGAGTGCAGGAACAGTGCTGGAATTCTAAGTTTTGAAAATTGCAGGATTCCTGCCTGGTTGATAAGCAAAATACTTCACCTGTTAGATGTGCTTGAGCATGTTAATCCTCTCAAAGCCAAATATCAGTCCCTACAGTCTCCTCAGTCACAGTCTCATCAGAAATGACTTATTTCAGTTGTTGGAAGCACTTTGTGGAGTTGAAGTTTCGGTACTCTGGTAAGAAACGTGCTTGTCTGTTTTTCATAACGATAATGTTCTAACATACTGAAGGACTCGAGAGTTAATCAAAATCAAATGGCCTGTGTTGAAGGAACAGGGTCAGGATGGAAGATAGCCAAATTGGCTGTTTAAAAAATGATTGTGTGATATCCTTTCCTTGAGCTAATCTAATGATTCCATAATTTCAACAACAACAAAAAATCCCTCTGCACTAAACAATATTTGATCCTAGACAGTGATTGCTGGCAGTCTGTTCAACCACGAGGAAGATCACAGTCATGGCTGATCTTGTCCTTACTTGACATCCATATTCATCTAAAAAACTCTGACACGAACCTAGCGATGATGCTTCACACAATGATACTTCTCCTGAGCAAGAAATTATCTTCCTGAAAGTATCACTGCTTGGAACTCTTATTATTGTGGAGTCCTGTAGCTCAGTGGTTAGAGCACTTTACAGTATATTCTGTGAAGCACTTTGAGATGTCTAGAAGACGTGAAAAATGCTACATCAAGTGCAAGGATTGTAATTATTACTCAGATGCTAAAGCTGAAAAGCAACATCAACTAACCATAAACTTGCTAACCTAGCCTTATGACTACTGATCATAAGAAGACTGATTTAAATGCAGCAGCCACTTGCACATAACATCCTACACTAACTATGAAGTGAATGAGCTCCTGTAGCTCAGTGGTTAGAGCACTCGTCTTACAAGCGTGAGACCTGTGTTCGAATCCAAGCAGATCAGGGCGAAACCTTGGGCAAGTTTCCTTACTCCACATGCCTAATAATAATCCATCCAAAAAAAAACATTTTGGTCATTTCAATCCACAACTATCTGTGGGACACTGCTGTGCGCAATTGGCTGCCGCATATCGCCCACAAGTATACAGTCAATTCACTTTAGAGTATATTCTGTGAAGCGCTTTGAGATGTTGATAAGATGTGAAAAACACTATGTCAAATACAAGGATTATTCTTATTATTATTCATAATGACCACTTTATCTGTAGCATTGTTGGCCAAAACACCAGAAAACAATTTATTTGTTTTCAAATAGCACCATTGGATCCCTGGGCAGGTAGATGGGACCTCAATTGAATGTCTTATCCAAAGGACAGCCTACAATACAGAGTTCCACTAGCACTGTACTAGAATCTATATCATGTACAACCTATACCATGCGCTCAAATCTTGGGTGTATGCCCACCACTTTTTGACCCAGGTATACTACCAACTTTGCCAAGCTAATAACTACATGCCAACAACTAATGGCGTCTGTCCTTGATTTGAGGTAATGACAAGGTATCATGAAATCATTACATATGCATCACATCACATCTCCTGCCTTATGTGTTTGTTCTAACCTAGTTCCTTCCTTCCTTCCTTCCTTCCTTCCTTCCTACCTTCCTTCCTTCCTTCCTTCCTCCCTTCCCTCTTTCCTCCCTCCCTTCCCTCCTTCCTTCCCTCCTTCCTTCTAGGGAAATAAAAAGCACCATATTGGAAAGCATTTCATATGCCACTTGTCCAGCAGATACACTATCTAACACTTCCAAAATGTTAGATAGTGATGTAGTATACTCTATTGAATAAAACCAGTTGTTTTCTTTAAAGAAACATGATTAATTCTATTAAAAGTTTTTTCAGCAACCAAAGCCCATAAAAGGAGAGGCAGTTCCATACAATTCCAAACACTACACTCTCACAAATGTTATCTCAGGCATGCCACCCTTTTGCCAAGATCTTACTCCAAGTAAAGATATTGGCTTTGTTTAGTACTTTTTCCCTAGGAGTCCAGTAATAAGGGGTAGTCACGGAGTCTGGGGAGAGCTCCTACAGAAGAGTAATATGTTCATAAAAGTAATTTGAATGCTTTCCAGTATAACCTGTTATTCACAAAGACTTGAGTAACTGGGAGAGACTGGAGGCTCTACTTTAGTTCCAATAAACTAAATACTTATTAAATTGCAGGATTGTGTAGAGGAAATGTTGGAGCTGTGTTAAAAATTCTGGGTCAGATTAGGTTGGAAGCAGAACATGAGAGCAATATGGATAGAAAAGTATAATCTAGTGATGAAAAAATATAGGGGATAAAGACCGTATCGACTGAATTCAGATCTAGAGGACAAGAACAAATAATTCAAAGATATGAGAAAACTAAACATAAGGACTGGGGGCTAGACTCAGTGAAGATAATTCTGAAAGAGGTGAGGGACTAATAGAAAGGCAGATTATAGACAGCAACAAGAGTGTTACAAGGAGATATTTCAGTCATGTACTTGCAATGCAACAACAATAATGTATTTATATAGCGCTCTTTGTATAGGACAAAGAGGAACACATGTCTCACGCTTGTAAGGCGAGTGCTCTAACCACTGAGCTACAGAACTCCACGAAGATGGAAGGGAAGGTTACAAGTCAAAGGGGTAGATTTTAAATTGAGAGTAGAGAATTTTAGAAGTTAGAGATATGGTGGCTTTGAGTAGTGATAATATGTGGTGAGGTCAAAGTATTACAGAGAGAATTCAACAGTGTGTCTTGCCAGTGAGTTTCACCGGGAAATGGGAGTTTAGGGCACTCTTTGGGAAATGGAGTCTCACAACTGGGCTCAAATAAAATAATAATCCTTCCATTTGATATCGCGCTTTTCACATCTTCTAGATGTCTCAAAGCGCTTCACAGAATATACTGTAAAGTCAATTGACTGTATATTTGGGGACGAAATGCGGCAGCCAATTGTACACATCAATGTCCCACAAATAGCCATGGATTGAAGTGATCCATTTTTTTTTGGTGAGAGATTATTATCAGGCGTGTGGAGTAAGGAAACATGCCCAAGGTTTCCCCTGCCGGGAATCGAACCCCGGTATCTCACTTGCTCAAGGCATCTCAAGGCGAGTGCTCCAACCACTGAGCTACATGATACCACTCTCTTTCTAATATATCGCTGTAGAAAATTCTGGTTAATTGTAATGTTGTTTTAGTTTTGTTTTGCCAATAGGCCCCATTGGATCCAAATAAACTGAAATTCGTTCAGAATTTATCATTTTCTATCCTGGCTTGGAATTAGAATCAACAAACAAAATAGCTCCAGTATAAATACAGAGAGCAGATCAGCCATGTGGGATTGATTGTGCAAATCAAAGTATATTTCATGAAATTACTTTGCAAATTATAGTTTGCAATCCCTTGCAATATAGTGGCGAAGGTTGGTGGGGGTTAAAGAGAAACGAATGGAATGAATTCATTTGGCATCAATGAATGTACCAATTAATGTAGCTGCATGTGGCTCAATTCACATTTATTGGTGGTATTCATAGGATTGGAAGTACATACAGTGCTCTACTCAACCATTAATTTGCTGCTATGCTTTATTACATATGGTAGGGAGGCAAGCCACTTGACTCAACTGGTCTGTGCTGGTGTTCATACTTCATGCAAGCATCACCCCTCCTATTCACTTCTGCTATACTCCTCTATTCCATTCTTTCTCATGTATGCATCAAGATTTTGCTTCAATATATTTAGGTCTTTTACTTGAACAACAGTTTCCAGCAGTGAGCTTTATATTATCGCTACTCTCTACTGACTGCTAGATCCACTATTAACTTATACTCATGACCTCTGATTTTGGACTCACCAATAGGTGAAAACATACTAAAATCTCTTATCAAATCCTTCCGTAATCTCTAAACCCATAATCTCTGATACTTGAGCCTGTGCTTGTGATGAAAGCGAGTTTCAAATGAATTACACAGCTACTTTATAGGTCAACAATACAGACCCTTTGATGGCTCAGGAGTAATTTTACTGCCCACGATGTATCTACTGAACCAATGATTCTTACTTCAACCATAATGAGAAGCAAAGCTTGGGGCAATGAAATTCTAAATGCACTAAACTGTATCTTGTTCCAAGTGAACATGCAGCCCAGATCCTTAAACAAAATCACTCCAATGATTTCACTAAATTACAAAAATAATATTCAGAGTCTGGCTAGTAAAAATTCTTACACAGGTCTTATTAAAATCATTCCTTACATATGCTTCATTTACAGCTTTAATACAACCATAATAACAACTTACATTGTATGGTACCTTTCATGTAGGTGATGAAGAGTTTAACAGCAGAGTGTTTTAACGTCAAACTAGAAAGAGAAGAGAGAAACCCCAAGGTATGGTCCAAGAGGTAAGTCTTTCAGTGTGATTCGAAAATGGGCAAAAAGAAGGCAAGGTCAGGGGATTGAGGAAGGGAGCTCCACATAGTGGCTGAAAGCATGGCCGCCAATGGTGAAGATCTGAACCAGCTGAGCCAAGGTAACAAGCGAGTTATGGAGTGGAATGAGTGTTCCGCACTCTGAGACACTACCCTGCATGGAGAACGTGATATAACTGCAAGTTGTCGTTGGCTTGTGAGCACCAGAGACTGGAGACAGTCTTGTCCCGTGAGCCTCATGTGCATGTTTCAGCACTGAGTGATCAAGTATTTCCAAATTGAGTAGAGTATTTCCATGTGGAGTAAGGAAATATGCCTAAGGTTTTGCCTCTTTCCAGAATCGAACATGGGTTCTCTCCCTTGCATGAGTAAAATAAAGTGAGTAAAATAAATATAATCTGAATAAAACAAGAAATAAATGGAATAAAACAAGGCATCGATTTTAACATCTTGAAGACCTTCTAACTTTTGTTTAAACGGCTTCTCCTTATCCTATTGTTTTTTTTCCATCTTTTTCCCATGCTGATGGTTTGTCATCTTAATCCAAACCAGATTAAATTCCTCCCTCGATAGTAATATGGTGTTAAACCGACATATTTGGTGTATTAACTTTCTTTGTAATTCCCTGTCGATTGTAGGAAGTGAGACATATCCGCATAGCGCCTGCTGTTTATTTTTCCACATTCTCAATAATTACACTTGCATTTTTTTAGTACATATTATGAAATACTTAGTCTACGCAATCTGCCTCTTTTTCCAGAGGCAGATTAATCGTATCTCCAAGTATGGGTGGTCTCCATGAAGCCAGGAGGATTCTATTTTTTTTTTAAAAAAAGCATACATATGAAAAGCAAGATCTTGAAATGAGCGAATTATTAAAATCCTGCCAAACTGTTTTCAAGCCAGGACTGTACAATAAAAACATCAGTTTTATTGGTGCAATTGCCAAAAAATACCTGTATTTTTTATCAAGGATCATGTTACACAATGAGTGAGAAATCAAAACCGTATCAATTTGGGAATAGCAATGGTATACTGAAGGGAAAAGCAAGGCTCTAACCCATCTCTGTGGGGCTCCAAAGATTCCAAATACCATCCAGCCAGCCCTGATCTTCCATTAAGTTCTGCAAGGTCTGTGTGGATTGATCAATTAAACCCAGACCTCTGTTGCAGCAATCTAATATGATGTCTGGAACTGTGTTATAATCCCCTGCCATAATAATGGGTAACAGACCCCCATTCAGCAAGTTTAGCAGCAAAATTCCCATAAAAATGTTTCCTGGCCAATATGTGGTGCATATATATTAGGGAAAATCGTTTCCTTACGTTGCCCCAAGTTTAAAGAACAAGTCTTTCCTCTGGGGCTGAAATGGACTCTATCAGTGTGAGAGTACCTGATTTCTTAATTCATACCATTATTGTTTCACTTGAACTGATTTTCATCTCAATGCACACAATTTAGAACTAAGCCTTTGTGAGTTTAGCTATGCAGGCAATGTCTGTAAGATGCAATCGTGAAACAACTCACAACTCTTGGTTTATTTATGCATGTATTCAAATGCATATTAGTTTAGATGAATTCCATTATAGCAGTAGGCTGTTTCTTTAATGGTTCCACTGATTATTTGGAAGCTAGTTTTCCGCAGTTATTAAAAAATCATTATGAAGAGCCAAACAAACTCACTGCCAGATCAAAAGATGATATCATGATTTCAACTCAAATTGATCATTTAAGGCATGACATTCTCACAATCTTGTCCTTAAAATATATCACCTGTTTTACAATGTAAAATCATGTAGAAGTATGGAAGACACCAAAACCGAGTTTAATTCTAGAATTCCTAAAATTGACTGAGGAAAATCACCTTCCAAATTTAGAGTAAACTGAAGAATGTTCTAAATTTCTGCATGATCCTAAATTTTTTTATTTTAAAATCTAAAGATCTAAAATAAGATCTTATTTACACATGCTGTAGTAAGGGCCATACTCTCATGCATGTATTCAAATGCATATTAGTTTGGATGAATTCCATTATAGCAGTAGGCTGTTTCTTTAATGTTTCCACTGATCTGACCGCTATACCCTTCCTGAAAAAAAATAACAAATTACAATTGAACAGCACCTTTCACGTCAGAAAGAAGTCCAAGGTGCTGGACAATCAGGAGTTTTGGACCCGAGCTGAGAGTTGGGATCAGAATGGGAGGAAGGCGGTGGAGGGGGTGCGGAGAGGATATGGGGGTTGCTAAAGGCAGGGTCGAAGAGGATGGTTTTCAAATGGATCTTGAAGAAGGCTCCAGGATTGTGGGATACAGTTCCAGAGTGTGACAGCAGAGATGCTGAATGCTCGACCACCAATTGTGGGGCAGAGGGTACTGACATACTTATATGGGGTTATGAGGTTAGAGAGGTAGGGAGGAAGCAAGACCATGGAGGGCCTTCAAGGTAAGAACAAGGGTTTTATGTTCGATTCTCTGAGGAATGGGAAGCCGTTGAAGCCAGGCAAAAACGTGGAGTGATAGGTTCCCATAGCCTGGTTGGGAAAGGACATGAGCTGCAGAGTTCTGAATAATCTGCATCTTGTGTAGGTTGTGTAGGTGTGGAAAGGCGGAACAGGTCACAGCACAAATGTGGGGTTTGAAGAATAGCTGAGGATCAAAATGCACGCCAAGATTTCAAATTGGTTTACTGAGGTGGAGAGTCAGCCACAAATGGTGATTGTGTCAGCGGCTGAGGTGAGGAGGCATTGCCGTGAGCCAAGCAGGAGGGCCTCTGTCTTGCCAACATTTGAGCTGGAGGAAGCTAGCTCTCGTTCAGGACTTGATGTCAGATGGACAATCAGCTAGGACATCAACAGTCCTGGAGTCGAGGGTGGAGGCAGTAAGATAGAGTTGGGTGTCATCCTATAGTATGGAAATCCATAATTTCCTCACATTTGGTGTTGTAGGAGAGAATGGCAGAGGCATGGGAGGGTGCATGGAGGAGTTGGTTTATGGTAGAAAAGTGGATTGCATAGCGATTTATATAGCGCCCTCCACGCCGGACAGCGTCTCAGAGTGCTTCAAAACCCATTCCAGCTGTTGTGTATGTCTATGTGTATGTGTTTATGTGTGTGTGTTTGTGTGTTTAAAAAAAAATACTTATTTGTGTCCGTCACAATTGTCTTAAAATTGTCCTTCACAACCTGGTCCTCTTTGTCCTGATGTCACAACATATCTGAAAGTATTGTTCTAGGTTTACTTTAGTATTTTACGTACTGGGATTCGAAACCTTTGACCACGTTTCCAGTCAGTTTTTCCCTCCTCAGCTCCTACCCTCCGTGTGCCCAGCCTTCGAAACCTGTGAAGCGCTTTGAGACATCCTTCCGATGTGAAATGCGCTTCGTAAGTGTAAATCCTATTGTATTCTCACTCAGAACCTTCCTGTTCCAATTCTAGGGCTCAACAGACTGATCTGAGTGACCTGGGATCATATCATATCACCAATGTGAAGCACATTCTTAGACCTGCACTGTTCTCTGCAATTGTTTTTTTACACAAAAGCTCAGGGAATTCTGACTGTGCTTTACCAGATTATATTTTCACAGACAAAATATTTTGTTATCTGAACCTCAAGGTTGGAATCTCACATGGAAAGTTATTATTTGTAATATGTACCAGACTGTGAGCTTTCATATAAAATTTGATTTTTTCCCCTGCTGAGGTGATTTATTTTTTTGTTTCCTGGTGTCATTCGCAGATGAAAGCGGTGACCTCTATGTGCTGCAAGACAAAGAGTGTTAGCAAGCACTCACCCAACCTTCCAGCCAACCCCAAGCTGTTATCAACAAATAGAATCAGACGGCAGGTACATCTCAAAGGCATTTGACTGTGAGTCCAAAGGTTTTCCTTTGCGGCGAAGTACTTCAATATAGTAAAGTCAAAATCCACATTCCATCAACAGCGTTGTATGATTTATGTGCAAATGTGTGGCTATGGTCTAACCTAATGACATTCGTATGAGGAGCTGTGGGATATGATTTATAACTCACCAGGGGCTGTGTGGTGGTGATGGGGGTGGGTGAGGAGAGGTATGGGAGGCTATGAGTGAGCTGTAGTCAACGAGACAGGTGGGATGCAGAGTCTGTTTCTCCCTTTATTTCTGCTTCTCATTGCCTATTCTGTGGAGACTATACCATTAGAATAAAAATGCAATTTCAATAATAATGTTTAATGGGACCAGAGCAGTGATATTCTGTAGACCACTTCCTTCTCCCAGCTGCCCAGTGATGCCAATTATAATCAGAACGTTTTGTTATTTAGATAACTCATTGAAATCATAAAATATTATTAGCAACAAAAATGGTCCAAAAACCTAATCCTTTTTACTTTTCAACCTCATCTATATACCTTGCTATATAGGTATCTATATACCTATATACAATCACATGATTGTGATTTAGTGGGGAAATATATAAATACGGAGATCAGGGAAGCATGTAGCAAAAGGAACGTGGTTATAATGGGAGATTTTAATTTTCACATAGACTGAGAAAAAGCTTAGGTAGGAAAGGTAATGCATTTCTGGAATGTATTCAGGACAGTTTTTCGGAACAATATGTGTTAGAACCAACAAGAGAACAAGCCATACTAGATTTGATGATGAATAATGAGCGAGATTTAGTTAACAATCTGACAGTAAGGGAACACCTTGCAAATAGGGATCATAATATTATTGAATTTGACATTAGATTTGAGAAGGAGAAGGGAGAGTCTTAAACCAAGGTGTTAAATGTAAGTAAGGCAAATTTCGATGGGTTAAATTGTTGGTGGGTAAACCTACAGATGGGCAATGGGAAATATTCAAAAAAGTACTTGATACTATAGAGAACAAGTACATACCCCTAAAATGCAAAAGCTCCAATCGTGTAAGTAAGCAATCATAGTGGACAAAAGCAGTTAGAGATTCCATCAAACTAAAAAAAAAAAGCTCATTCAAATGCAAGAGAAAATGGGAATGCAGAGGCCTGGGAGAAATACAAAAGGCAACAAAGGGAGACCAAGAAAGTAATAACAGGAGCAACAAGGGAGTATGAACAAAAACTTGCAAGGGATATTAAAACCAATAGTAAGAGCTTTTATAAATATATCAGGAGAAAGAGAATGGTAAAGGCGAATGTGGATCCGTTAAAGACTGGTACAAGTGAGACTATAATCGAAAATAAAGATATGGCTGACTTGCTAAATAAGTAGTTTGCTACAGTCTTTACAGTAGAAGATGAGGACAAAAATCAAGCATACAGAGGAACCTGAAAATAAGTCAAAGGGAAATGCTTAATAAAATAAATATAAGTATAAAAATGATGATGGAGAAAATAATGAGACTCAAAATAGATCATCTCCAGAACCTAATAGTTTCCACCCCAGGGTATTAAAGGGAATAGGAGAGGAAATTGCAGATGCATTTGTCATAATTTTCCAAAGCTCACAAGATTTGGGAATTGTGCCCTTAGATTGGAAAATTGCGAATGTCACCTCTTTATTTAAGAAGGGAGGGAGAGAAAAAACAGGAAATTACAGACCTGTTAGTTTAATGTCAGTTGTACGGAAAATACTGGAATCCATCATCAGTAGCAGAATGACTCAGCACTTGGAAAGGTATGAGCTTGTCAGAATGGGTTTGTGAAGGGTAGGTCGTGCCTAATTAATCTGGTTGAATTTTCTGAGGAAGTCACTAAAATGGTCGATAAGAGAATATCTATGGACACTTCTGTTTTGGGTACCACACCACACCTCAGGAAAGATATATTGGCCCTGGAAGGGCTGCAGCGCAGGTTCACCAGAATGTTATCAGGCCTAAAAGGGTTAAATTATGAGGAAAGGCTGCATAATCTTAGATTGTATTCCCTTGAGTTTAGAAGATTGAGGGGTGATTTGATTGAGGTATTTCACAGGATAAAGGGATATGAAAGGGTAGATATAGAGAAGCTATTTCCTCTGGTTGGGGGATCAAAACAAGGGGACATAGTCTTAGAATTAGAACCAGGCCATTTAAGAGTGAAATTAGGAAGTATTTTTTCACTCAAAGAGTGGTAAAAATATGGAATTCTCTGTCCCAAAAGGTCTTGGATGCTGGATCTATCCACACCTTCAAGAGTGAGTTTGATAAATTTTTGGAAGGTCAGAGTGTTAAGGGATATGGGGAGAAAACAGAAAATTGGAATTGAAAGGATTAGTAGAGCTACAGATCAGCCATGATCTAATTAAATGGCGGAACAGGCTCAACGGGCTGAATGACCTGTTCTTATGTTCCTATATCGCTCAATCCCCTCCTCTTTCCAGGGACACATTCAGTTGCCTGTCAAATCTAGTGAAATTGCTTGTCTCAAAAGACTTCCCTGATATCTTATTCCACAAGTCTCTTTCAGCGCAAATGTTTCACTCTGAACTTCCTTACAATTGTAAACTCCTCTGCTAAAAATGTTTTGAATAATTTTTCCTTCTATCAAGAGTACAGTTCATCAGATGCTGATTGCACTTCCTGGCCAGTATTCATGTGTGTGTCTTGGCAGTGAGTGACAGCAGGATTTTCGACCATCAGAACATCACAGCAGAGCCTAATCCTGTCCTCTTTCACTTCCACACACGTACGCTTTCCAGCAGAGATCCCTGGATGGTAATTAGTAGCAGAAACCCTGGTTGATTTTTCCTTCCCCAACCCAAGGATGGAGATGCTGGTTGAAAGCACACCAATTGCTGTTATCTCAGCAAAGGCTGTATTTTGAACCTGCTATTTTCAGGCTGTAGAGGCACTAAGTCACGGGGGATATTTAAAGACTGTCTTCAATGCCATGAAATGCCCAGACTCTCAAGACTGATGTGGAGTATCCAGGTCAATTCTGCCAAGACATTTTCTGTTGGAACCAGTCTGGAAACTACTAATGAGTCACACATTAAGATATTTGTTAATTTTTTCTTCAATTTCTCCCTTCCTCCTCCCTTGAAGGCATTTTTCCTTCTACTGGAGTATTTGAACAATATCTGTCATTATTTGCAAAGTTCCTGGCTTCTCCTGTGCGCTATTCTTGAAAACCTAATTTCACACTTGGGCAACTCTCCCTCCTCTTCATCAGTGATGGCAGATGTTAAGAAGCCATTTAATAACTCTGATTTCACTGTCCCTAAATACCAGAGCTTCACACTACAGGTAATCCTCCATTTACGACTGGGTTGCGTTCCTGAAACACTGTATGTATATCGAAATGTCCTAAATCGAAACACGGTTTCCCATGCTGACTCATTATATAACCAGAGATGCGTTCCTTTCACAAAATTTTCGGACCTTAAACCCACTAAATAACACACAAAACCACACAACATAACACACAAAACACACAAATTAACACACATAGGCATGAAGGGGTATTTGGGGTAACTGTACAGTATTGTACTTTAATACTGGCAAACTTTAATACTAGCAGTGTGACAGTGGCAGTGGCATTTGCAGCTTCCCCACTGATGTTGATGTTGTGGAGCCCATAGCATCTTTTAAACCTTTGAAACCACCCTCTGCTAGCACTGAAAGATGGTGCCTGTTTCCATGTTTTCTATCAGATCACTCCTATGTTTTGCTAATCTGCTTGCACCTGTAGCTGTAACACACCTTGAATTTGCCAGTATATTGTCCTTATTCTGTTTTATAGTAGCCACCATCGATCTAGCTGGCCCTAAAGCCCTCCCGACGTCCATACCTTTTTCACCAGAATCGATGCGCTTTATCACCTCCAATTTGGTATTTAAAGTGATGACTTTGGGGGGTTTCTGGCCGCTAGCGGTATTATCGCTGCTCATTTCACTTACTGCTGTCTCTTCCCGACATGGTATAAATGGTAGAGGCTGTAAATCGCTGGAAGTTGCTCAGGAATGTTCGGGAATGTTCGGAAATTACTGTTATACTGGTGTGATGTCGCTTCAAAATCAGCTGGCTTTTAAACAATGACGTGTCGACATGCTATTGGCCAGTTCAAATGCTTGGATTTACCCGCAAATACACTATGGATTGTGCGTATGGACAAATGTGACCACGATATTCAAAATATGTACTGCGCATGCACAAAAAATGTTGGGGTCCTTAAAATGAATCCAAGTGTCATATATTAGTCAAAAGGTGTTAAAACATTATGGTCCTTCAATTGAAATGTCCTAAACAGAAGCGTCGTAAATCGAGGCTTACCTGTATCATTCTTTGCTGGACTAGTATTGAATTTCATCCCAGGTGAATTTATTGTGCATAAATTCCAAAAAATGCAAATTATTTATTGGAGTACATAAGATGTTCTCAATAAATTTACAATTGGAGGGAGGTGGGCAGATACCTGTTGGTAAATGCATTGTCCTTAGGAGGTGATTCTCAGGAACAGGATTTCCCCACTGTAAATGCTCACCCAGCAATCAATAGATTTCCCAAGGATGTGGGAATGGCTTTAATGTTTCTCTTAGTTTGTCTAAGCCTTAATTTTAACCTGCTTTGCTAATCATTATAATTAACTCTATTCTTCTTTTCAGCACCTTTCAGACTCGTCGTGTTCATTTGATATAGTGCTTTTCACGTCTCCTAGACGTCTCAAAGTGTTTCACAGAATACACTGTAAAGTGAATTGACTGTATATTTTGTGGGCAAAATGCGGCAGCCAATTGCATACAGCAGTGTTCCACAAACAGTCGTGGATTGAAATTACTAATTTGTTATTATTTATTTTTTGAGGGATTATTATTTAATCATCGGATATATAAATGTAATTTTGTTGTGTTGTTGTTCTAACCTTCTAGCCTTTCACTTTTCTGGCATGTTCGAAAACCTTTCTGCTTCCCCAAATACTAACTTTTCTGACCTAAATCAGAACTTAATTCCAGTTTAATATAGTACTTGTTTTGCTGCAGGCAGCATTTAAGGGCGGACAGAAGGATTTCCAGGCTTTTAGAAACTGAATATTAAATCGGAGTTGTTTGATCATAAATATTTTCTCCACATATCTATCACTCCTCCTCTCCTGAAAGCATGCAATTCCTTTTTCTTTCTTAGATTCCAAAGCCAATGCAATTTAGCCCATGAGCTCTGGTAAAGGCACAGTTTGGGTTGGTTCTGAACAATATGCACCCAGAAACTCTCAGGTTTTATCCCTTGTCCGTATTGAGTTACCCGATTGCATTCAGGATGGCCTGAATGCCAATTGTATTGTCACTGGATTAGGAAGGAGACAAATCAGTTTTGTTTCCTGATTTCCTGCTGGTTATTTTCCAATGATCCCAGCTGGAAAGTGCATACATGTGGATGTTGGATGAAGGAACGGCCATGTTCAGCTGTGATATCCCTATGGTCGAACAGCCTGGAGATGCTCAGCTGCCTTGCATCATACACAATGTCCATTTGGACAAGGTACCAGATGGATGCTGGTGATCATGGAACAAAGCCCAGAATGAGTCACTGCCTTGAGAAGAAGGAGAAACTCGGAGAAAAATTAAATTATACTACTCCTGGGAGAGAGGAAGAGATAAATGAGAGGGACCATCACCAGAACCCATTCTGTGGCACCTCCCAGCATCTGGTTGGAAGCAACTTTGGCAAAGGCTGAGGACAAAATTTCCTGCCTCTCGATTCAATTGGGAACAACTTCACATGGTGTAGATGAGTGTGAAGCATGTGGGATGGGAGGTAGTGAAGTTAAGATAAAAAGCCTGGGGGTGGGAATAAAAGTAAATCAGAAACACTAGACCAGTACATTGAGACTGGAAAAATAGGGCACGAGCTCTTGAACGTCATGTCAATTCAACATCCAGTTGCTTTTTGCAGAATTAATGGAAAGAGAGGTACCTTGCATCTGCAGTAGCTGCTGTTGTTTCATTCTATATAGGCTTAGCCCATATATCTAGCAATTCTCCAGAGCTGAAGGCAGCACTACCTCATTAATCAGTTTGTCAAGGGCTTCCTCTCAGCTGCGATATACATCAGCCGTGTGGGAGCAGTTGGGAAAAGGAGCAGGACAGGACAGTTGCATAATCTTGTAGACAGCGGAAGTCCAACAGTGCAGGCTGATGCAGTGTTGTATTAAAGCATACATCTCTCCACTGCCTTTACAGGTGGAACTTAATGGGAGGCCTGAATTCAGTTATAATCATACCAAGGTGTAGGTGTCCCAGTAATGCTGATTCACATGAACATCACTAAAATTTACGACAATCCAATTTGCATTCTTGACTATGATTTAGTAGGATGATAGAAAATTTACAGCATAGGCTATTTGACCCATCATATCTGTGCTGAGATAACTCATAGGTCCCTTACAGTAATTGACAGATCAACCCATGGTCTGAGCTGGTCTGAAACCCAGATCTCAAAGATGAAAGTCCAGTGCATTAGAAATTCTGGAAGAGTTGAAATTTTGAAGATTAGCCAAGAAGATCAGCAAGGCAAACATTGGCATAATAGTAACTGAAAATAATACAGGCAGGAAAATGGATACCTTTCAGGTGGTGATGAGGTAGAGATGTAAAAAGGCAGCTCTGGCAAAGGAGAAATGGAATTCAGTCCTATAGAAAAGCATACCCAGGAAAGGTAGATGTTGATTGTATACGTTCAAGACTAGAAAGCCAGAGCAAAGATAATAGCAATCCTTGCATTTGATGCGGCGCCTTATCACATTGTCAAGACATCTCAAAGCACTTCAAAGAATATTTAGATTCAGAATAATTATGGAAAGGGATAAGGAACGATCACAGGTGAGGACACTCAACTGGAAAAGGGCTAATTTCAATGAGTTGAGGTGGGACCTAGCCAAGGTGGATTGGAAAGAAAAATTGGCAGGTAAGACAACTAACGAGCAGTGGGCAGCGTTCAAAGAGGAGATAGTTCAGGCACAGGTCAAAAGCATCCCCACAAAGGTGAAATGTAAGGCATCCAAACCTCCCTGGATGACTAAGGAAATCGGGGCCAAAATAAAACAAAAAAAAGAGGCTTATGATAAGTGTCAGGCTCAAAATTCAGAAGGGAACCAAGCAGAATATAGGAAGTGTAGGATAGAACTAAAAAAGGAAGTTAGAGGGGCAAAGAGACTGCATGAAAAACAATTAGCGAGTAAGATTAAGGGTAACCCTAAGGTTTTTTACCAACATATTAAGAGTAAAAGGTTGGTCAAGGATAGGGTGGGGCCAATTAGGGACCTAGGAGGAAATCTCATTGTGGAGGCAGAGGGCATGGCTGATGTACTGAATGAGTACTTCGCCTCTGTCTTCACAAAAGAAAAGGATACAGCCATGGTATTAGAGGAGAGGGTAGGAGAAATGGATAGAATAATTATAACCAGAGAGGAAGTTCTAAAAAGGTTGATGTTGCTCAAGGTGGATAAGTCACCTGGTCCGGATGGGATGCACCCTAGGTTACTAAGTGAGGCACGGGAGCAAATAGCAGGGACTCTGGCCACGATCTTTCAATCTTCCTTGGACACAGGGGTCGTGCCAGAGGACTGGAGGATAGCTAATGTTACTCCCTTGTATAAAAAGGGGCAGAAGGACAAGCCTGGTAACTACAGACCAGTCAGTCTAACGTCGGTAGTGGGCAAACTTCTAGAGTCCATAATCAGGGACAAGGTAGATCTTCACTTAGAAAGATATAGGCTAATAAGGGACAGTCAACATGGATTTGTTAAAGGCAAATCTTGCCTTACAAATCTGATATAATTTTTTGATGAGGTAACGGAATGGGTGGATAATGGTAGCGCAGTTGATGTAGTTTACATGGACTTTCAAAAGGCATTTGACAAAGTGCCACATGAGAGACTTATTATGAAATTAAAGGCCCATGGCGTAAAAGGGACAGTGGCAGCGTGGATCCACAACTGGCTGCGAGACAGAAAGCAGAGAGTTGTAGTGAGCGGCTGTTTTTCAGATTGGAGGGAAGTGAGCAGTGGTGTGCCACAGGGATCAGTTTTGGGACCATTGCTGTTTGTAATCTACATCAATGATCTGGACTTGGGTGTACGGAGTACAGTTTCCAAGTTTGCAGATGACACTAAGTTAGGGAGAATAGTAAATAGTGAGGAGGATAGTAGCCATCTGCAAGAGGATATAGACAAATTGGTAAAGTGGGCAGACACATGGCAGATGAAGTTTAATGCAGAGAAGTGTGAGGTGATGCATTTTGGGAGAAGAAATGAAGGGAGGCAATATAGGCTAGATAGTACAATTTTAAATGGTGTGAAGGAACAGAGAGACCTGGGGATTTGTGTTAGTGACTCGTTGAAGGTGGCAGGACAGGTAGACAAGGCTGTTAAGAAGGCATATGGGATACTAGGCTTTATAAATAGGGGTATAGAGTACAAAAGTCAGGAAGTGCTGACTAACCTCTATAGGACTTTGGTGAGGCCTCAGCTGGAATACTGTGTTCAATTCTGGTCACCACACTACAGAAAGGATGTGAAGGCATTGGAAAGGGTGCAGCGAAGATTTACTAGGATGGTGCCAGGATTGAGGGACTTCAGCTATGAGGAGAGGCTAGATAGGCTAGGGTTATTCTCTCTGGAACAGAGAAGATTGAGGGGAGACCTAATAGAGGTTTATAAGATCATGAGGGGTTTCGACAGGGCAAATAGAGAAAAACTATTTCCACTCGTGGGTGAATCTGTGACTCGTGGTCACAGATTCACCCACGAGTGGAAATAGTTTTTCTCTAGAGGGGAGCTGAGGAGAAATTTTTTCACTCAGCGAGTTGTTCGAATCTGGAATGCATTGCCTGAAAAGGTGGTGGAGGCTGATTCGATAACAACTTTTAAAAGGGAATTAGATATTTATTTAGGGAGAACAGGTCTATTAGGCTATGGGGAGCGGGCAGGGCAGTGGGATTGAATCGCTCTTTTCAAAGAGCCGGCACAGACTAGATGGGCCGAATGGCCTCCTTTTGTGCCGTAAAATTCTATGAATCTATGAATCTATGAATATACTATAAGGTGTATTTTTTTAAATGAAAAACACCATCCAGTTTGCGATTAACAATGTCCCACAAACAGCCATTATTTCAGGATTGTTGGGCCAGAACACCGGGAGATACTCCCTACTCTTTTCAAATAGTGCGGTTGAAAAGAAAGGTCTTCAGCCGAGACCTGAAAGTAGGAAGAGAGGGGGCGAGGCGAAGTGAGTGAGAAAGGGAGTTCCAGAGCCTTGAGGCGTAGTGGCTGAAGGCACGGCCACCGATGGTGGAGCGGAGGATTCGGAGGACAAAGAGGAGGCCAGACCCTGTAGAGTGAAGGCAATGGTTGCTATTGTGAGGAGAGAGGAGATCAGAGAGGTAGGGGGTTGCAGAGAAGTAGAGAGATTTGAAAACAAGAGTGAGGATCTTGAAATCGAATATACTAGGAATATACCAGTGGAACGCTGCTCTGAAAATAGACCTTATCATTAGTTTTCACATGTGAGATGATGTGGCTTACAAAGGAATCTGGTTTAAAAATTATAATGAAAGACTTACATTTGTCATTGCTGAATATTCACAAAGCTTTAATTTAAGCCTTCTTGGTCAAAAATGTAACCTATGTGTGAACTAAAGGCCACGGAGTGAAATGCACAACAATGGAGAGATGCTACTTTCCTCTCTGCCCTTTATTCATATTTGGAAATCATTGCCCTCCATTGTCAACCTGAGACTCAAATTCTTTACCATCCCTTTTTAGAAACATGACAGACTCCATTTTCTCACTTCCTTGAATTTATAAAGCCCAGTACCATTGCAAAAACTGCAAACGAGCTACATTCCAGAAACTAAAGTGAATTTATGCAAGGCGCTGCAGAGAAGTTGCGTCAGGAAATCAACAATGATCTCAGCTCAAGCGATGCTTATGAAATGCAAAAGGATAATCGCTGACAGTCGCCAAATTGGCCTGACAATTGTCACCACTCCAGTGATCAAAGGGGCAGCTATTGAGATGTGTGTTCTGACTGACGCAGCAGTCGAGGAGAAAGGTGCAGATGGGCTTTTGGAAACCTTACAAAGCACGGTATTAAGTCCTGCTGATGTGCTCACCAATGCAATTTGACAGTGAAATAGATGAAGAGGACCTGAAGCAATCATTTCCAAGCCCTGATTTCAATCTGCCTGTCTTCAACAAGCTGTTAAGTAGGATTACTGATGGGGGGGAAAAATGCAAATACAGGAAGGAAAGCAACACATCCTATACTTTGTGATAGTTTATTTGTAGGTAAGAAGTCTTTGCTAGAAGTCATATATTGAAGGGCAGAACTAAATAATAATCCTTACATTTAATATAGTGCCTTTTCATGTCATTGAAATATCTCAACATGCCTCACCGTGAAGTGCAGTTACTGTAGATTTTGGAGACACAGCAGCAGCCAATTTGCGCACAGCAATATCCTACGATCAACCATGAAGTGAATGACGCGTTTTATCTGTGGGAGTGTTGGCCAGGATACCAAAAGAAACTCTGTTCTGTTTTTTGAATAGGGCAATGCGATCTTTAACACTCAAATAAGCAGATGAGAGCTCAATTTAATGTCTAATTCATTGGACAATTATGCCATACCCCACCAACAATGCACTGGAGTGTCAGCCTGGACTGTGAATTCCAAGTCCCAATGAGCGGCTTCAACCCACAACCTTCTGACTGAGAGGTGAGAGTGTTACCAACTGAACCAAGCTGATACTTCAGAATTCCATAGTTTGTTGACCCTGGAGAGATTTCATCAAAACACGTTTAACAAATTGTAAGATTCACCTGACTTTCACTTTGCACCTTGCAGAGAGGTTTGCAGGTATTGCAAACCTCTCTGCAATACCCCTTGTAAAACGATACCAATCTAAAATATATTGAGAGAATACAAAAGGCAGTTTTTCATGCAGCCATCGGTGAAATCGTAGCAGGAGCCTGTGGAGATGTGATTGACTGCATTTCCTTGTGAGAACATGGGACCAGATTGGAACCTGACCAGCCTGGTCAGTAGGATGCGATCCCTGACTGGAGAGCCTGCCAGCGAGTCTGACAGAAAATAATA
Source organism: Hydrolagus colliei (assembly GCA_035084275.1). NCBI lineage: Eukaryota > Metazoa > Chordata > Chondrichthyes > Chimaeriformes > Chimaeridae > Hydrolagus > Hydrolagus colliei. Next base: position 5,652,474 of record CM068758.1, on the reverse strand, counting down.
AAGCGTGCAGATTCTAAGATCAAGCAGCCCCAAAAGAATGAGAAGAATTTCTTGTTTTTCTGCTTATAATAATGATAATTATTATGAAACACTGACTGTCCAACGCCTTGCGACATTCTCCCGACATGTAAGGCTCTATACAAATGTAATTTTGTTGTTGTTGTTATACTGGTTAGATGAGGGCTGTTAGGTTCTGCTAACACTATTGAACGGCAGGAATTTTTTGATAACAATCGACTCCACCTCAGCAAACACAAATTTTATGCTATTTTCTCCTTCCTCAACTGAAAGCAATACCTCATGTCCAGGTGTTGGTAACTCAAGAGTGTCCTTGGGGAGATATATCCCTCACCATTATCCTCAATCGTGGAACTGCACATACCTGCCATGGTACTAAACCACAATAGGCGGCCGTCTTGCTCTTCCGCACATCTTGCATGTATTCAACTAGCAGCACCCATGCCCATTGCCAAAAGGAACTTGTTTGAAGGGTCCCTTCGGTCTTTGTTCTGTATACAGTATATTGAAGGGCAAGGGGGGAGTACTATTTGGGAGCATGCTAAAGGCTGCAAGACTCTCTCAGGGAATGGGTTGACTTACAAAATCCTGTTGATTCTCTTTATCATACGTGTGATTTATTACGTAACACATGTCAGGATCAGCCACGGGCCAGGAGCAAAGAAACAAATGGTTTGGAATGTTTCCCAGCTTGATGAAACTGAATCAGTTCCCTGACCATTTAGGGTCGAGACTCTCTTCTGCAAATCAGCCCTGAATTGCCGGGGAGGAAATCCATTTTCAGAGAAGAAGTAATCTCTCACAGAAAACAATCCTAAAGATTGCCTGGAGTGAAAAGTATCATTTTTAATCTTCTGACCAATATATAATAGGAAAATGTAAAATATTTCTTCATTCAAATACATTTCCTGTTTTACAACCATTATGTTTAGAATTCTGTCTGCAAGTCTTGCAAATAAGGCTGTAATTTACTTTAGATTCAGGTGACTTTGTAATCCACAAAATTAACAAATATTATACTATAATCACAAATATCTAATAAGATTTGTAAACCCTTACTGGATTTACTGGTAATTTACTGGTAATTTACTGGTAATTTACTGGTCTTGCTTTAGTTCAATTTCACTATTTCCATCTGTCAAAATATAGAACCTTGAAATGTCCTCCTAGTCTTAGCCTGTGAGAACACTTAGTTTTAACGTTTAAAATTGTGAAGAATTGCAAACAATTCTTTAATTTTGTTTTAATTTGGAAGATGGTTCTGTATAAGAACTGCAAAAAAGCAACTTCAAAATATCTAATTTATTTCACAATTCTGTGTGTTTTAGGTAGAAGATTTTAGGGTAAAATTGTTCTTCCAGTTGAAGACTAGTTGGAATTTTAGTCTTGCATGAGGAACCACCCACACTGTATTTCTTTCTCCAGGTAACTGGGAACACGCCAAATTCTATTGCACGCAAAATTAAATTTTAAAGGAAAATTGTCCAATAGTAAAATGTGACTGCAATTAGGATTATTTCTCCCATGAAGTAAAGTGAAGAGAGAAATAGCCCAGAGGGGAAACAGATACACTGATGTACCAATGAAGCACAGAGCTGGAGATGGAGTTTTTATGTGATCTCACAGATTTGTCAGCATTTATAAATCGCCAATGTTAATTCTTCTGCACTGAAGCTGTGCTGTGTGAAGTTTGTGTATGTATGTTTCTATCAACCAATCTTGCAGTATAAATGGAGAGGCCCTACGCAGATCTCTTTAGGGGTGAGTTGGCTCCAAGGTGACGTGCTTGGCAAACGAATATGAGAATTGAGTTCATCCTCTGTGGCACTTTTGATGATCTAGTTTCTGAGCCAGATGGGTCCACAGCATTCCAGGATACTTTTGACAATCTAGCCAGCCTGGCTCATTAGCAGGACATGGAGAAGCAGGCTGGGATTCCTCCCACTTGGCTTCTATTAACCTGTGAGCCAAAGCCTTGGTTCTTGTGTGTGTGTGTGGAAGGGGGGAAGAGAGAGAGGAGGAAGCATAAGGATTGAACATATTTAATTCCTCTCCCCTCTCCAGTGAATATCAGCAAAATATTTGACCATCAACGTTGATTCCCATCTTGTCCTCATTCGACATTGACATGCATGAGCCTTTTCCGACATGGCTCACTGGATAGTGATGATGAAGAACAGGAATCCTAGATCCTGGTTGATTTCCCCACCCTGATGTAGGGGAGCTCAGATCAATTGTGGCCCTAACCACTGCCCTGCCTGAGGTCACATGATGGACCAGTATGGTTTAAAACTGTTACTTAATAGTGGTGTAAATTCTGTGCAGTACATAGAACTAGAACTACAAACTAGTTTGCAGCACAATTTCCAGCTGTGTGGGTCACTTGTTCACATACCGGATTGTTATATCAGTTTGAGTGGGACATAAGTTGTGTCTATCTGCAGCTCACTAACGAAAGGTGGTTTTAGAGGTCGTCAGCAGAGGAGCTGTAACTACAGCTACTGGTTGGTGCTGGACAGTCCATTGGGGAAGATTAGAAGTAAGGTGTTGATCACCTCTCCTGAGAATGCACAACTCTGTATCTACCAGAAATAGTCACTTTGAGGAATATGGCATCTTGGGTGCCCTTGTGCACCGAAACACATGAATACATCCCCTAAACCTTTGACTTTAGCAGTACTAATTCACCAGAATTTTGACCACATGCAAAGGAAGGAGCTAGTTTGTTACTCTTAAATTAATTCTGCATTCACAACCAAAGTCAAATCTCCTGCTCGCAAAATCCTCACCCTGAAGTCCTCCTCGTTTCGATGTAAATAAAGCAGGGGGCAACTTTAGTGCATTTGGTGCAAATGATTACAGCGGTCAGAGATTAAATGGAACAAATGCATGGCATCAATTATCGAGTTAACTCACAGTGCTGTATATTTATAAACACAAATGCAAATGACAGCATTCCTGCTGGGAAAACATACCTGAAATATCAGTTTATGTTCCCTGGTGGTAATTTGATGGATCTAATGTGTGCAGACATTACAGTGGACGTGCTCTGCATGAAATAAAATACTGTATCCTGTCAGCATATGTAATAGCAGCGAACAGTCATGTGTGAGGAAAAGAATGACCTGTTAAAATACTCCCCATTCTCCACACTACAATGAGAAACCACCCATATTATATCCTATTATGAGCTCCCCCAATGACGGATACATTTAACCAGCAAGAAACTGAGCCATACAGATCACAGTTAGCCTCAACACCCCTGGGTTAGAGAAAAATCAGTCCAGGTCCTCACTCCTGAATGTTATCCACTTCCTGATGAAGGGTGTGTTAGTGAACATGGCATCAGGATGGGTTCTGGCTCAGCTGTGATATCTCTCACTCTATTCACCCACAAATGTACAGTCAATTCACTTTATAGTATATTCTGTGAAGCGCTTTGAGATGTTGATAAGATGTGAAAAACGCTATGTCAAATGCAAGGGTTACTATTTATTATTATTTACCCAACCCTAGCTCCCCTACATATCCTGGTTTCTGCATATAAACGGAGGAAATCAACGCTAGAAGGTACAATAATCTATCTGGATTAGGACTACCTCTGCTGAGGAGAGAAAAGATAGGCAAGAAAAAAGAAGGGACCAGATATCACACAAAAGATTGGAGATTGAGGGAGTGATTCAGATGAATCTAGTTTGATTTTACTTCTTAAACTTGCCTTTAGAGGGTGACAAACTAGTAGATCAACAAATTATCTAGCGGAAATGACAGTGAAGCCAACGATCATTTAACAATCTTGAAGTCAAGATCGTTAAATGACCCAAGTTTAGATTGTGTGTCACCAAAATCAAGCAGTTCTTAAGTAACCACTAGAATCAGAAATTGATTCCTCTCCCCATACCATGTCAGTGGAGCATTGTGAACACTGAATAAGACCAGACATTAACTTACTATTTCATCACATTAGAGTCAATCCTTGTTGTTTATAGTTTCTATCCTTCTTGTGCTCCGTCCGTTGCTCTCAAGGACAAACAAGTAAACAAGAAAAGATAAATTCATATTAGCTCAGCAAGGGAACATTCATCAAGAACAATACATTTGTTCTGACAAACCACCCACAAACAAATTGCATGCAAACCTAACTGCTCATTGAAAAGGCAAAACCATCTGCTGTATTGCAGCCAAAATTAGCGTCTGATGTATAGGAAAAGCAATTTGATTTACTTGGGGGAATTTCCATTTGGGGGAATTTTAACATTTTTTGTTTTAATCTTCTTGCTAAACCACTAATTCAGTTCCTGATATAATTTAGGTCTCTCGACAGGAACAAGCCAAGTGCAAGTGAGACATCCCTCCTGTTATATTTAAGCCTATACCTTAAAAGTATCACAAGAGATGTTTCATCTGCAATTGGTTTCTGCCAGATGGATGCTCAAACCAGCATGCTCTTTTTTAAGCATGTGTGAGGCATCCATCAATCGGAAAAGGTAAAAGCCGGCTATATCTACAACAACAAAATGACATTTGTGTAACACTTTTTAAGTTGGGGGGACATCCCAAGGCCTTGGACAGTCAGTGTTTGAGACCCAAGCTGGGGCCAGGTTTGGGGAGCGTGGAGTGAAAGGAGGGGAGGGGTGGGTGATCGATGGGACCGTCAAAGCGGAGGGTCTTGAGGCGTGACTTGAAGGAGGCTAAGGAGGGGGCGAGCGGCCCGAGTCAGTCCCACCCTCCCCTGTCGTTCGTGGGCCTTTTTGGCTGGGCGGATGGAATTCCAGAGGTTAGGGGCAGAGTGGCTGAAGGCTCACATACTGATGGTGGGGCTGGGGACATGGAGCAGGCCGGAGCTCACTGTGCGGAGGTAGTGGGCAGGATGGTAGGGGGTTAGGAGGTCACAGAGTGAGGCACGGAGGGATTTAAAAGTGAGGACCAGTATCTTGAATTGAATCCTCTGGGTATTAGGGAGCCAATGGAGTCAGGCGAGAATGGGGGAGATGGGGTCACGGAGCTTGATGCGATAGAGGACATGGTCGCAGAGTTCTGGATGATCTAAAGAAAACCTTCCTGGTAACCTTCCTGTGCTACAATTGCTCTTTGCCACTAATAACCTATGTCTTCTTCCCTACAATATAATTCAAATGAAGGTTGGATCGATGCTGATCTTTCTGCTAACAAGGGCTATTATCACATTATTAGACATTCTGTTCCCGAACATCAGCACAGTTGAAAGTGACCTTCCAGCTGAGGTTACTGGACAAGAACATAAGAAATCAAGGAACAAGAAAAGTTCATTCGGCCCATCAGATCTCTTAAGGTCAGCCAATGTTCCCGCTCCTCATTGCTCTCCGATGACCCATTCTGAACAGTTGTGTATAATAACAAGATCAGATTTAACTGTGATATTTCTTTCCCCTCGTCTTCCCACAAAAGATTAGCCTGCCAGCATTAACAGTGTAAACGGTGTGAAGATCGATGAGTGATTTCAGGAGAGAAGGTGGCATAGGACAAAATTCTTAACAAAAAATGTAGCAGAACTCAGCCAATGCAATCTGCATAAAATAACCTGCTGATTGACTAGTTCTGTTTTTAAATATGATCATAATTATGATTATGTCTGCAAATAACATTTTTAGATTGCTCCAAAGGAAAATATAAGAAATAAACAAAGGCTAACTAATGTGTTTTTCATTTAATTTTATTAGTTTCCCATGCTTTGAAGCTTCAACCATCACACCACCCTGAAAACAACCAATTGATCTAAGCATGAATAAGCTTAACAACATTAGACTATGACCTAATTTAAAATCCATTTGTATAACACAATCTTAGCTCATTTATGTAGCTCCATGGATTACACTGTGACTGGTGTTAATGGATCACTCATATTCATGGTCACAGGCAGTAAAAGTATAACATTTTACTGGTCTGAGTTAAAATAAAGTATCACTAACTTACCAAAGGTGTCTGTAGCATGGAACAGAGAATCCAACCCTGTAGCAAACGTTTGATTACCCAGTATTTTAGATCCTCATCCTCTGTTTCAAAGCCCTCTATGATCTTGCTCTCCCTCTACCTATGCAACCTACTAAAACCATTAAAACCTGCCCACTGCCTTCACTCAGCAGGCACAGGCCTTCCCCTCGACCCTCAACCAGCCTCCTCACCATCAGACTTCAGGCCTTCAGCGTTTCAGCCCCTACTCCCTGGAACTCCATCCCTGAATCCCTCCACTTTGTCCCCTCGATTGCCTCCTTCAAGACCTGTCTCAAGTCATTCCTCTTGGACTGTGACTTTGGTCATCCTCCCACCTTCAACCCTCTGTCCCCTGCCCTCAACTCCTGATTTCAACCACCAGCTCGGGAGCAAAACCTTGACTGTCTAGTGTCTTGGGATATCCTCCTGACATGAAAGTACTATATATGTGCAATTTGTTGTTGTTGTTCTAACTATGTAAGTTAGTGGAGTCCTGCAGCTCAGTGGTTAGAGCACTCACCTTACAAGTGAGAGACATGATTTCAATCCCAAGCAGGGCAAAACCTTGGGCACGTTCCCTTACTCCACACATCTAATAATAATCCCTCAAAAGAAAACCAATAATAAATTGGTCATTTTAATCCACGACTATTTATGGGACACTGCTGTGCACAATTAGCTGCCACGTTTCGCCCACAAAATATACAGTCAATTCACTTTACGGCATATTCTGTGAAGCGCTTCAAGACATCTGGAAGACGTGATAAGGCACTATATCAAATGCAAGGATTATTATTATTAGTGCTGAGAGTTTAAAAATACCATGCAAAAAAGAATGCCAGTAAAGAGTTAGCTTTGGATTATGTCCTGGACTTAGCTGAGACTGTGATATACCGTACCTAGGAGCCAGTTTGGAGGCTTTGATTGACTCATCTTTTCCTTGTCCACATGATTTCAGACCTTACTGAGTCCAGGGAAACTGCTCTGTGGTTCTCAGAGGAGTGGATGGTAAGCTTCACTTCTTACTACAGTGACATGAAAAGTATGGATAAACTTCTCTTCTGCCTCTTAATCAACTCCTTTAACAAAATAGCTAACTTGTGAGTTTCTAGTAAGTTTATATCTGAGCAACACTTTATAACAATCATAATCCTTGCATTTGATGTAGCACTTTTCACGTCTTCTAGGTGTGTGAAAGTGCCTCACAGTACATACTGTAAAGTGAATTGACTATTATTAATTTTAAATTAACTTTAGAGAATTTACCACTCGTGAAAACTAAACCATACTTCTTGATCAATAAGTTTAAGCACTCTGAGATACTACCCTGGGTGAAGCATGCTCTATAAGTGCAAGTTGTTGTGGTTGATCAGCATTCCATCTCAATTTGGTGAAGTGACAACATAAGATGACCGAATATAGTGATGACAATCAATAAGAATAATAATCCTTCCATTTGCTATTGCGCTTTTCACGTCTTCTAGATGTGCCTCAAAGCGCTTCACAGAATATACTGTAAAGTGAATTGACTGTATATTTGTGGGCGAAATATAGGAATGTGGATCCCACAAAATACAAAAGTAGCGATTAATATGCGAGACCAGTAAATTGTGCAATTGTAAAGTAAAATAACAATAAATTTGGAAAATGTCATACTATTTAAATTAAATTCCATTATTTTGTAGCCCACAGGAGCAATTTCACCAGAGTTCCCAAATGGAAACAAGGAGTAAATCCAGATCAATGAATTCACCTGGTGTGCAAGGAATAGTACAAATACCCCATTGTGTAAAGATTAGTCCTATAGGATTAATAATAAAGGAATGTGGCTACACATGCCAACTGAGTAAATAATAATCCTAGCATTTGGGTAATTTAAACTGGAACATTAGAGTTTGTTTTGATGAATGAGTAAGACAGAAAATGATCATCTTAGGGAACCCAGACATACCTAGAGCTACAACTCATAAAGGTTAACAATCAGGGGGTGGGAGAGGGAGAGTGGCAAGCTTGCTGGACCTCTATAGTGTGACTAGGGATCCATGCTCTTAAAAGGGGGCTCACATTGAACTGCATTGGATGGATATATCCTTCCACTGTAGAAATTCAGTATACAATGAGTCACTGCCTTCATGGCGGGGACGGACAGACCAGGAGTTAGAGTGAGTTACAGTGAGGCAGATAAAGCTGCGGCTAACTAAACTGGCCAGTCCCCAAATGAGCAGCTTATCTAGAGGGTACACTGCATGGATGCAACTTCTTCTAACAATTGTTCAGCCACTTTGCCCCTAATCTCTGGAACTGTATCCCACAGTTACTCTGCCTTGCCCCCTCCCTGGCCTCCTACAAGACCCTCCTTTTCGACGGTCCCATCAGTCACCCCAAATTCCTCCTTTTCCTCCACCCTCCCCGTCCCCGACCCCAGCTCAGGTCTGAAACAATGACTGTCCAACGCCTTGGGACATCCTCATGATGTGAAAGGCGCTATACAAGTGTAATTTTGTTGTTGTTGTTGATGTACCGCGGACCAGCTTCCCCAGCTTCCGGAGAGAAGGGCCACAGTAATGAAAAGATCTTTCTGCTTCACCAATGAAGCAGAGATTCAACCTCAATGAGTGAGGTTCACCAATAACATGGCATCAGTGTGGAGTACAGAATGGAACAGCAATCGATCACATGGTGGTGAGTGGATCGACACACCCCTGTGCTCTCCAATTGATTTTTCCAACGTTGCTGAGAAACCTCTGACCACTGGCCAGTCACCTTCAGTGTCAAGATGTCCTGAAATCAGTGAGATCCCTCCGCAGTTATCAGTCTCACTTGGGTCACTCTCCTTGTGGATAGACACCACAATTTTACTCTGGACCATTGAGGGCGTGTGGGGTCCATGCCTCAGAGAGAATCCCGTTGAAAAGCACCAGGAGAACTGGTGGCTGGTACCATCATCTAAAGCCACGGTGGAGATACACTATGATGTTGCCTTTGTACCCTCAGAGAATACGAGAAAAAGCAAAAGAAGACGTTAATTCAAAATTTTGGACTGTGATAAAACAATAACCTACTCACCATACCTCAAGGCAGTTTAAAACATAAAAAGAACTAAAAGCATCTGCTGAAAAAATAACATGGAATTGTGATAGTTACTGTAAATATTGCTATTCATCAAACTATCATTACATGTGTTAAAAATCATACCATCTTATGCAAGCAATTCACAAATTGAGTGAAGACTAAATGAGTAACAATTCCTTTCACCATTTAACCCTTTTCACTCTTACTTTCTGTTCCAAACTTCAAACACTTCCTATATCAGATGAAGCACAAGTTAGATGTAGCGTTAGTAATAATAAGCATCGCTATTAATTGAAATGGGTTTTATTTTTTAAATGACTATTTTGGCACCTCTTGTGTATAATGCAGTAAGTATGAAGTTCCTTTAATCATAACAATTTCTTTTGGATGTGGGTGTTAAACCGAGATCCCATTTGCTTATCATTTGCACATAAAGTAAGTGTGGTTCTTTGTGTGTTCTTCAAAATGCGATGCTAATAAGGACAAACATACTTATCATTTCCACAACATCATTTCAAGTGCTTATTAATCCGTATCAGAGATCCAACGTGACCTAAAAGAGTAGTGTGCCGGTAGCCAACCAATTTATCATTTCCAATCACTGGCTACAATTTCATCTGAAAGTCAGCACACAATTGTTATAACATTGAGAATATATTAAGTAATAAAATATTCCTTGCATTTTGCGTTTCTGGCTCAGTTGGTATCTATCCTACCAGGGTACACTGTGTATTTACTGTGTATAATGAAAATCTTGCCTCTGAGTCAAAAGGTTGTAATTATAGTTCAATTCTCATATTGGGACTTGGAAATATACACCCTTGATGCACAATATGGGGAAAAGTCATGATCAACAACCCCTAGCTTAATGAGCAAAGAATTTGGCCCATAAGAAAGCATGAGATAGCAGTGATTGTCAGTGTGGTTTGCAGGTGTCCCACTTCCTTTGACTCTCATGTTCCAATCTTTTGCAGGAAAATGCTTTTAACTGGACTAGAGTTACTACAAAGCAGTGCTGAAATGTTTGGGATGCAAAGAATGTCAAGTCGGTATGAAAACTCGGCGTGCTTACTATTTTCTAATTACGCAAATCTCCATCCCCACTCCCCTTCTCTCCCTTCCCACTGCCACCTGTTTTTGAGATCGGAAAGGGAGGAGAGGATAGAGAGAGAGAGAGAGGAAAGGCATTCCAGGAAACTTAAAAACATTTCTGAAATAAGAAAAATAAACAGTGGATTAGGAACCTCAGTTTGTAACCAAGATTTTTGTTTTTTTAAATGTGCAGAGTGGAACTTCTAAAGCCGGGTGGCCTCAAAAGCAAAACATAAAATAATTGTTGGGCTTTCCGAAAAGGAGACATAATAAATCATTTGTCAAAGAGCGGGTTTGAAGAGCTATTGGTATTAAAACAAAAATATTTCTGTACAGAGTGTTGTTGTACAAGGCTGTGGCTTGCACCCTCACTACTTGGAAAAGCAGACTACCTGTGGAGTGAGAGTGATGCCATGTATTGGTTGTTGAACAACTATTGCAAAACAATCTTCAGCTTTGAAAAGGGAACAGAGGCATATGAGATGCTCAACAGAATAAAGACAGTAAGCCTGGATCAATGCTGTCACATTTGCCAAGAGAGCACAGTTTCTAGGCTATAGACGGCAATTTTATGATCAAAACTGGGAACTATTCCTTTGCTATCTCAACAGCCTTCAGGAGCAGGTAATTTCATATCTTTACAATCCTTTGTGTGAAGAAATACCTCTTGACTTCTCTTCTAACCATCCTAGTTCTAATTTTAATGCTAAACCTCTTTGTGATGTATACTTCCACAAAGGGACAATTTGTCTGTTATTTAACCTGTCAATTGCTTTCATTAGTTTAAATAGTTCCTAATCATTTTATTTCGCCAACACAAAACACACAGTCACTTCACACTGCAGTGTACCCTCTGAAGCACTTGTCTTGACGATGTGATAAGACGCAATATCATATGCAAGGATTATTATCAGTTATTGATCAATAACTAAGAACTAATCAAATTACAACTTAACCTCTTCTGCTGTAAGGATTGTAGCAGTCTACCAATGTTCTCATCATCTTCATTATTCAACCTAAGCCTTCTTCCTTCCATAACCAAAATTCCAACCCTAACCCATAGAACACAAAAATCATTGTACTGTATTCCCTGAAGTATTTGTTTATATGTCAGCGCCTATCCATGTACTATCCAATACTGTTCTCAAACAGATACTTATCCAGTTCTTATTTGAAGGAATTATCAACGCAACAATTGCTTTGTTTGGGAGATTTGTCCATACATCCATACTTCTGCATGAAAAATGTTTCCAATCTTTTGATCATTCTGTTTAAATGTACAATATGCTCTTACAAAAACTAAATGCCATTTGTTGTTGTTTATATATCTCAGAGCGCTTGTATATATATACAAGCGCTCTGAGACGCCGTCCGGCGTGGAGGGCGCTATATAAATCAAAGTTGTTGTTGTTGTTGTTTATATTGCAAATCAAATAACTCCCTTACATTCAATTCACACTTTACTGGCATCTCAGCAAATTGAAGATATGGATAATTTCCCCTCAATATTTTTTTCTCCATCAGTAAACAAGTTTGGCTCTGCAAGCCTCTCCTCATAACGCTGCAGCAGTCTCTCCTCTAAACTCTTCAGATTTCATAATGGCTTCTCAACGCCAAGGCCTCTGTGGATGTACATTTCCAAAGAACAGAACCTATTAAAGTTGAAGAACCTAAATCTGTAAACAATATTCCACAAGTGCCTGGGCAGAACAATACTTTATAAGATTGCGCTTGCTATTAAATTGTAGATCCTGATAACACCTATTGATATAAATATTGAGATTGTCTTTCTCACTGGAGATGAAGCTGAAGAGAGAAAACTGTGAAGATCATATCTCTATCAGTATCTCAGCATCCTCAATATATTTACCTTTCATAAACACTTGCAAATGCCTAAAAAATAGTTTTGACAAACATGTTGGTGGTTGGTACAAGCCCTATACACTGGAAACAGAGTGAGATATCATTAAATTGAATACACCAAAATTCACTCTTGTGCATGGTGGATCTATGTTCTCCAAACATCTCTAACAAGAAAAGTCTATTTTGTTAATAGTTAGTAGTTTAGGTTTAAAGTGAAGTTTGATTTAAGACCCAAGATTTAAGGTTCAACTACAAGTTCCGTAAAACTTTAATCCTGAGCTCAGCTTTTCAAATGTAAGGTCACTGAGACAACTATGGTTGCCAGGTTTCAAAAACATACACTTGATTGAATAAAAGACTGTTTATTCTGTTCTTTAGAAGTCTCCGCCTACCACAACCTTGACAGTTTGAGATCTACATCTCATGATGGTTCATCATTAGCAAAAGGTGACAGTTTCCCCTACCATGATGCCTTGGATGGTACATTTGCCGCTGCTGAATGTAAAAATGAGTCACATACGCGAAGCACCCAGGCTAAACCCCTCAACTTTACTGAATTAACTAACCAGGGAGGAACAGCATACACTACTTGATGTTTCTGCACCATATCACTTTATGTTACCTTATTGCTCTACAAACTCGAGATACAATTGGCCTCTGTGCTTGGAAAGAAAAACAAATTACCACATCTCTTCTATGAGTGACTATCCAGTGACCCCCCCACCCCCTCCATCACACTTTGAAAAGTGAATGTCTGCATTTATTTGGGAAGACTAATGGAGCACAGTCGTGTTGGTACTTGGGGTTCAATCACTGTTTAAGCTGATAGATAAAGACTGTCAACTTGGGCGAGGTACCAAAGTGTCTTGGAACTGCAGCCCAGTATGAATGAAAGCCTTTAACTTTCAATACCTTTTAGAACAATAGCCTGTAATTTATTAGGAACTAGACTTGGCTGTTTTCCACGTTACTCAGCTAATCCACATCTAGAGTGATGGTTACAGCATACAAAAGGCAGCAGGGGATGGTTGTCTTATGGGTTCTCTGTTGCACAGGGATATGTCCACACAATACGGCAAACCCTGCACTAACATTCCTTATGCAGACTTATGCTGAAGTTATTGGTTCAAATGCCGAGTTAATGAGATATACAGGTCTGTTATACAAACCCATTTGAGGCAGGCTACAATTGCTTAGTGCACAGCACCTGCCAACCAGATGGCTTCTCCAGCTTATGCTTTGGGTACTGGTCTGCTAAGTTCAATAGATTTTCTTGAGGCAGCATTGCGCTAGCAGCTGTATGAATTCTTAACTACATGCAGTGCCCACTGAACAAATCCAGGCCACATCCACAATACTTCTACAAAGGCAACAATCCTATAGTGAATGCTTAAGATAGTCTGGAAATTAATTCAGGATTTCCTCAGTCAAAGGGTTAAAGTCAATCAGATGGTGTGTTAAAAGTATGCCTTTCAATGGATAAGTGGGTTGTAATCTACAAAAACAAAGAACTGCAAGACATTACTTATAATTTATATATAAAGCAAGTTGCATGTAAACAAATTGCTGGGCAGGACAATCGTATGTATAATACCTCAAGTAATGCAGAGACTGAATTGGGCTGATGAACCTCCTGTAGGGGAAAGGAGGAGGGCAGCTAGGGATATTAATCTATGAAAATACATTTGACAAACCCTTAGAGCATACAGTGGTATTGTTGTGAACAAATAAAAATTTGCGAGAAAATAATGAGCTTTTTGGAAACACAGATTTAACGAATAGAAAAAAGGAATTGAACAGCCAGAGTGAAGGGGAGAAAACTGGTGTTACATATCAAGTAGAAACATTGCAACTTTTTTGGAAAAGAGCATTTTACTTTGCATTGCTTTTTGTTGCTAAAACCAAAAGAGCAAGTATTGTTTATGAAAATTCACTCTATCCTCCTTTCTGGTGGTATTAATAAACTAATGAATTGCTTTAAGATGTGTGCTTGTATTTTGACCTACTGCTTGATGACTGCCAAATGATGCCTGGCCCTAACCACTGTTTTCTCAGTAGGAGATCCATTGATAGGTAATCGTTGATAGAAGCCTTTGCCCTTCATTAGCTTGATCATGTGAGTGGCAGGTTTATCAACATGGATTGTGATTTCACAAAATAAACCAAGAGTAGACAGAATTCTCCTGCTTTCCAAATCAAAAGATAGAGTTCCAGATGGAAAAGCGATTAGATGCACAGTTTCATGTCAATTGATCCATGCAGAATTGTAGATCTGGAATTCAACCAGGCACTGCCTTTAATTTCACAGCTCAAGTCATTTATTGACTTTCAACAACAACAAAAATTACATTTGTGTTGCGCCTTTCATATCAGGAGGATGTCCCAAGGCACTAGGATACATTTCAGGCAATCATTCAGGATGAACTTGAAATTAGTCATACTTAAGAAGATTATTCGAGTTATATGTCGGTTACATATTACAACCATCAACCAGATAATGTGTTCAAGTATTTTAGTTTTGTGAAATGATTGTAGTAATAGCAATTTCAGATAGGATTAGCCCATCCAGTCACTCTCCCTAACACATAATATACAAATACTATAATACCAACAGCAGCTTGAAAGCTTGCCACAGGGACACAAGAGTTTATTATCACTTGTTTGGGCAATGCAATAGGAAGGATCATTTATGATATCTACTATAGTTCCATGCGGACAAGAAATAAAAAATCGGATTCCATTCAGACCTCTACAACTTCACAGACCTCCTCAGTATGTGCAAGTTAATAATGAAAACTATTCAGAGCCACTTGATGATAATAATAATAATAATCCTTGCATTTGATGTTGCGCTTTTAATGTTTTCTAGACGTCTCAAAGCGCTTCACATGCTGTAAAGTGAATTGACTGTATATTTGTGGACGAAACGCGTCAGCAAATTGCACAGAGCAGTTCCACTAAGCTACAGGACTCCTTGTCAATACAGTTAGTGAATTCCAAAATTATATAGTCAATGGAAATTCTAGCTTGGAAGAGTCATTATTAAAACATGCTTTACTCAGGTTTTGAGTAAAGAAAACAGAATATTAGTAATAAATGCTCAGAGGTCTAATCACATGCTATCCAATTTCGAAATATTTTGTGCTAACATTCTATCCCTATTGATGATCTAGCTCCTAGAATCATACAGTGAGTTCAAATTAGTTAAATATCGCTAGCCATCGCAAGAAATAATGAGTGTCCAATGTCTGATTACAGTTAGAAGAAATGTAACTTCATACTTAAATTAAATTACGTTTATAGAGATGTAAACTGGAAAGTTGAACAAATTGGGTAATATATTGGGTTTTTAACAATGATGATCTGCAAATCACCGTCGCTTTCAAATTAAAACAAATTAGGCACAATCAAACTTCTAAATGAAATGCCTGAACTGGACATTTTATTCAGAAAAATTGTTCACCTCCTCGCCTTTGTGAGACATTATTGGACATAAGTTGATTGCTGTGTTTGCCAACGAAATACATAATTAACTCACTTGGCAGCAGTTCCCAGTGAAGCACTTTGAAACAGTTCAACTGATTATTGATTTGATTTGTGTTGTGGGACAGGATGCAGACCATGTTTGCTACCTGGCATTGATAATTGCAGCACTGTGGAGATTGACACTTTTAAAGCATTTTCCTAGTTGCTGAGTCAGAGGAGTAGCAACAATTTTGCTATGTTTTGACCCTTACAAGGTGAGTAATAGGACACAGCCAATTACAGACATCATGAAAAGACTTAAATTACATTATTAGTCCTTCCAGCTGGGGCGCTTTTTACATAAACATCGTATTATGTGCTAATTTCCTCTTGGTGAAAGGAGAATTTGGGGATAAGGTTCTGCAATTACTACGTTTCCAGCAATGATATTGGTACTTAGATTTTTTAATATAAAAACAAAGTTATTGGTGAAAATATATATAATGTTACAAACATCGTCCTGACGCAGCTTCAACAATGTAGTTGACATTCGGGTCAAAATGTGGTGATTTCTTACAGGTGTCCTTAATAAGGGACACCTAGATGCAAATTGAACCAAGTCCCTTTCAGTAACCAGTGGTACATCACACTAACCCGTGGGAACTCTGGTGCGGCTCCTGTGGGAGCTGAATTCCCAGGATCTGCTTCCAGTTGTAAGAATGATTTACCATTTGCATCTCGCAATCTTTATTGTGGAATAAATTGGTATGTTTTAACCCCCTGTTTTGTTCCTTTTCAAGTCATTCGTTGGCTGTACTTACAGAACAGCCCAGGGACACATGTAGATCACCTCATGAACTCCTTGGCACCTCTTGCTCCCCAGGTGTCTCCAGCTGCCTGGCTACAAGATGTTACCAAACCTGGGATCCAAGGCTGCTTCTTCTCCTCCGCTGCTCAGCAATTGGAAAAATAATGGAGTCAACCATTTGAAAGGAGGTGGAAAATTATCCATATCAAAATAATCTAATAAATAATATGGTTCAGAAAAGGTAAGTTTTGTCTAACCAATATTATAGACATTTTTCAGCAGGTGACAATCCAAATTAACTGTGAGACATCCCAAGGCGCTGAACAGTCGGGTCAAGACCCGAGCAGGGGAGAGGGGCAGGGTAGGGGGGAAGGGGTAGGAGAGAGTTAGGAGCGGAGGGAGAGAGTTGGGAGGGCAGCAGAAGGCACGGTCAAAGAGGACGGTCTTGACACCGGCCTTGAAGGGGGCGAGGGAGGAGAAGCAAGGCGAAGGAACTGTGAGATAGAGTTCCAGAGTGTGGGGCAGGGAGGCTGAAAGCCGTCTGTTGATGGTAGGGCGGGTTGAGCGGGGGATATGGAACAGGCCTGTTCCCTCTGAACGGAAGAGATGGGGAGCTTCATAGGGGGAGAGCAAGTCGGAGAGGTTGGGGGGGGCAAGGTCATGAATGGCCTTGAAGGTGAAGATGAAGATCTTGAATTCGAGACATTAACATGGATTCAGAATTGACTGAAGAGAAGGAAGCAGAAGGTCTTTGTTAGGGGAACTAATTAAAAATGGGAAGAGATATTAAGCAGGGATGCCTCAGGGGTCCGTACTGGGATCCCTCCTTTTCCTATTTATATTAATGATCTGGATTCACAGATTTGTTGGTTTAATTTGCAAATTACACAAAGTTGGAGGAGTGTGGAATCATTTGGATGCAGATTTAGCTAATAATCTCAGTTCATAGAATCAAAGAATCATAGCATTATACAGCACAGAAGGAGGCCCAAATCAATTCCACTCCCCTGCTCTCTCCCTATAACCCCACAAACCAGTCCTCCCCGCAAATAACTATCTGGTTAGGGCAAAAGCTGTGGAATGAGAAAGTGTACAATCTGCCAACTCCTCCTCCATTCACTCCCTCCCTCCAACAGCATGAAAATCATTGTGTGAATCATAGAATCATAGAATTATACAGCACAGAAGGAGGCCATTCGGCCCATTGCGTCTGTCTGTGCCTCCAGTGTGCTATACGATATTTGTCCTTCTTAGTCTGCATCCATTCCATTAATCTCCAACAATACTGATGACATTTTTGAAAAAGCTAGTTTATGCAGCAATGACTGTTCGTTCCCAGATTCAACATCTGGGCTGTAGAGTTAGCTAATCTCATCTGAGGCAGAAGATGTGGAAGGAGGAAGGCAAAATGTGTCAGTGCACCTGAGCTAGGAAAGGGAAAATCGGGACCTACTAGTCCCTGCTGTAAATGCACGTTCACATTGAGTGAGGACAGAGGATTGGGTTCAGTTGAGTGAACTGCCTGCTTATTGCCTGGTCAAGGCACAGAAGAACCATCCCCTTATTTGGTCACAAACAAGCACAGAGAAGGAACTGAATCTTCTCCATCTGTTTTGGTCTATATAGATTGATGGAGACTGAACATCCTTTTCTCATTCTGTGTTTTTACATATGATTTGTACTCTGCACAAAACAGATTAGGATTTGTCACTCGGGGACACCTATCACAAAGTATGCTACTTTAGACAGGCCCAGCATCAGTAAAAAGTTGATTTGTTTTCTTAAACCTCAGCTATTATTATATTATGTAAGCAAACAATTTGATCAACAAAATTGTGTAGCAATTTCTGCTGGATGTCCTCAACACTTCTCTGCTACAAGTGACTAGGTGACCTATAGCAACATCTAGTGGCAGTGCATCAGTTCTGCACTAACCACTTTGCTTTTCGGTACCACCACACATAAGGGATACCTTCCGAACGCTTCTTAATCAACAACAACAACAACAAAATTGCATTTGTACAGTGCCCGGGATTTCCAACTGCCTGGAAGGATCGCAACAATTCCCTTTTTAGAGAAGAATACCTTGAAGAACACTCGGAAGAGGTGATCAATTACGTTTTTTGTGCCCTGGCAAAGTTTCAAATTTGTTAAGAAATGAATAAGTAAAATCTCAACAATACTCGTTAAAAGTAGCCAGATTGTGCATTGATTTTCTCTTCCAAAAAAAGATGTTTTTACACACAGTGCACATTGATTGCACTGTTCATATACTTTCTTAATTCTCATTCCTAATCTTAGGTTTCTAGTTGAGGTACTTATATTGGGACTGTTGCACAATGTTATATTCATAAAGCAGCACTTTGATGGTTCTACCTTGGTGGAAATTAGGAGGAGGTACTTACCTTGGCATTTGCTGAGTACTGAAAATTACTCGAAATGAAACCACTTCTAAGCACCCTCCAGAGGCCTGTGACAGAGCACTATCGGATCAAGTTTCCTGCCCTTCTGATCAATGAGGGACCAATCATCTGATAATTGTTTTCCTGTCATAATCCTCCCAATGCATGATATAGCCTCTTGGTCAATGATGTATCCTCCCTCTCAATGCTACATCCTCCCGAATGATAGAGCACGCTCTTTATCGATGCTACATTCTTTGGATCAATGGTGCACGTTCCTAACTCAATGTTACATCGTTCCAATAATGGTGCATGATTTATCCATTTTTTTGATCAATGTGCACCCATATGATCAATGGAGCATTCTTTCTTGATTCAAGATATGCAGAGAACAAAAGAAAATGACTCTCAGAATGGAGTTAAAATGGCTATGTTGCATATTTATGTGGTTATATAATGCACATTTTTGTAGAATATGTTGATGTGCACAATGTGTGTGTGTGTGTTGTTAGTGGCTTGAATGAACAATTATAATGGGATGCAATCCTTTGTTGATTTGTTTCAGAACTTGCCCTTGGGACACAGTACCCAGAAAAACTGTGCCCACTGAGCTTGTCATTTTTCCACATACAGTATTTACACAGCTACTGAGGTTTTTTTTTCACATTGGCTCTGAACTTAGTGCCAACTTTAGCTGCAACACAGCATTATCCACGTGTGTGGCCTAATGAAAATCGATTAGGGCTGAATAACAATGGGTATAATCCAAATGCGTCGCTTCAGGAAAATTCTTTTTATCGCATAGCTTTCAAGATACAAATGAATTTTATCCCTAAATTAAGTCATGGGGAGTGGAAGGGTCAGTGTGGTTGACTAACAAACTGTGAAATACATTAGGGAGAAAGAGGAATGCATACAATCCATAAAACTTGTGGAAATCAGCACAATCAAGAGATCTATATTAAAAAAAACAAGTAATGAGCACATTGTGTGTTCGTTATCTTGTTCCAGCAAAAATAGCCCTGACTTTTCAAGTCACTCCACAAATTTCTGTAGCTCAGTGATGAGAGCACTCACCTTACAAGCAAGAGACCTGGGTTCAGTTCCAGGCAGAGTGAACCCTTGGGCAAGTTTCCTTACTCCACATGCCTAATAATAATCCATCAAAAAAAAAAAAAATTGGTCATTTCAATCCATAACTGTTTGTGGGATATTGCTGTGTGTAATTGGCTACCGCGATTCATCCACAAATATATACAGTCAGTTCACTTTACAGTATATTCTGTGAAGCGCTTTGGGATGTTGATAAGCTGTGGAAAGCACTATATCAAATGCAAGGATTATTATTATATTATTACCGCGTTTCACCCACAAATATACAGTCAATTCACTTTACAGTGTATTCTATGAAGCTCTTTGAGACATCTGGAAGACGTAAAAAGCACTATATCAAATGCAAGGATTATTATTATTACAATAGGCACACGATGTTAGATTCAAATCTGTTTTCTTCCATCAAGCACTCACAGGTCAGCTTTTGTATGTAGAGTAAAACTTACCCTCTGTCCCAATGCCTCAGCTCAGTGGAATATCCCTGAATGCAGCAGTATGATACTTCCATTTCCCACAGAAGAAAGCCTGTGACCCTTATAAGTCAAATTGCTCATTTTTAGCCAATTCGCTGAATTCAGCTAGAGGGAAGTTGTTCATAGATACTCACTGATCCTTGATCTTCAATCCCCAAAGGTGACCAAACTAAAACTCCAGAATATCTATCCATCCCCCCACATTTCCACAATTCACCCAGCCTCCCACTGACAACATTCCTTCCCCAGGTCCAGCAGCATAGAATTCATCGTGAAACATGGAGTACTTGGTTATCTCAGTCTGCCCCTATTCCTGTATCATCCTGTTCTGATCTCAAGCAGATAATTGTCTGGTAAACCTGCCCTTGAAGCAAATTTACAATCATTTTCTTTGTTTATGTACAAAAGGTGCTCGCAGTCTTTCAAAATGAACAGTGGGAAGCCACAGGGCAGAAATTACACATGGTGAAGACTCGAGGCAGAAAATATCAAACATTGTTAACAAAAAATGGATTCAAATAAAATAATTACGTAGTAGGAATTGGTACAGCTGGTTGAGCTGAATATTTCAAACATGTAATATACTGTGTATGTTTAAACCTTTATGTTAGTAGTTTGTGGTTAATATTACATCAGCAAAACTATTCCTGATGTTGCAATTGCTTTACTAGAATATTAATATTTTTTCAATATACACTAGTATGCGAGCTGAAAATCTGTTAGCCATGGAGCAAGAGTTTCCATATACCTGCTGGGACACTGCTGTGCGCAATTGGCTGCCATGTTTCACCCCCAAAATATACAGTCAATTCCACTTTACAGTATATTCTGTGAAGCACTTTGAGACATCTCAAAGGTGTGATAAGGCGCTATATCAAATGCAAGGATTATTATTATTAACAAAGGAGTTAATATTCATATCTTACTCCTGGAATCAGTGGATTGCTGACTGATAGAGACTTGGTATAAATAATCGAATATGAAACGTTCATGATACATCCTTTTCTAGAACAGCTTTGTAAATGGCTTACAAAACGTGCACTGGATAGCCGCTTCTTATAAAAATATTACTAATAATCTTGCATTTGATATAGTACTTTTCACGTCTTTGAGATGTCTCAAAGTGCTTCACAGAATATACTGTAAAACTAATTGACTGTATTTTTGTGGGCAGCCAATTGCGCACAGCAGTGTCCCACAAACAGTTGTCGATTGAATGACCAAATTATTATTGGGTTTTTTCTTGAGGGTTTTTTCGTGTGGAGTAAGGAAACTTGCCCAAGGTTTCGCCCTGCCGGGAATCAAACCCAGATCTCTCACTTGCGAGTGTTCTAACCATTGAGCTACAGGACT
The DNA here is from genome assembly GCA_035084275.1 of Hydrolagus colliei. Taxonomy (NCBI): domain Eukaryota; kingdom Metazoa; phylum Chordata; class Chondrichthyes; order Chimaeriformes; family Chimaeridae; genus Hydrolagus; species Hydrolagus colliei. The sequence continues at coordinate 5,630,845 of CM068758.1, read as the reverse complement.
CCCACGAATAGATCATTTGTGATTTGCTGAAGGCTTTGGGGAGATATAAGGAAGGCAGGACACAAGTCCTGGTTAACAATGGAATCCAGCTGGTCAACAGTAATGACCTACAAATTTAGATTTGTAAGTACAAGGAGACAGAAATGAAACCTGTCCCTCATCTGTAACAGGTCTGTGCAGACACAGCATTGTGTGGGGATGAGTGGCCATGGGGTTTCTGCATCTTAGGTCCGAATGACATTAATCTTACAAACAACCAGGCAGCATGAGTCATTACGGTGCAAAACGCTGACTCAGCATGAGGTCGGCAGCGGATTCGTATGTCATCCGGAAGGATAATGAATCTGTAGTTTTTTTGAAGAAAGCAGAATACTTCATTGATAGCATCTTAATTGTTAACAAGTCAGTGTTAATTAGTTATTCATTGCACCGCGTAATAATATGAGTTGGTGAAAGATTAATTAGGTTTCTTAGTCTTTTCTGCTGGCTGAAGATCAAGAAAATAACGACTACAAAGAGCAAACTGGGCCTCTTCAGCCGCTAGCTTGTCATTGCTCCATATCTCCCAGCATGCGCTGCAATTGCCCTGTACATGTGTTCCCAATATACACAGACGGGATGTTTTAAGTGCTTAATAATAAATCAGAACAATTTAGAAGCTGTCACTTCATGATTACAGGAGTGATGCTCCAAACTTCTATTTATTATGGATGCTTTCCTCAAACTGCAGACTTCGGTTCGTATGTGATGTAGTAATTTAGGGCAGTTCAGGTTGGTGCAGCATGCTGTTAGCTGACCTGGGCTGGATGTAACTCCAAAGGCTTTTCTCTGAGTACAAAAGACCCGCAATGATTAGTGACTGTGCATGGTTGGTTTAGGGGTAAGTGAAAGAACGCAGGGCTTTAGTGCGTCAGCAAAAGTGGGGAGAAGGAAAGAGGGTAAAAAATTTAATTTTCTTCAAAGAAAACCACAGCACAAATGTTTCCATATATAATGGTGGAAAAAGGACTCCCCATCAGGGGAACTGGAAAAGTAGCTAAATTAAGAAAACACTTGTTTTTTTCCTTTGTAATTGATGTTCAAGCTCCCAACGTTCTGGTTTTCATGAGGTTTGTGGCAATGTGTTATTTTAAGCTCCATGACCAACAAATGTCATTGCAATATTACCCAACTACAATCACATCATTGAACTGCAAATGCAAATAATATGAGGTTATTAACCAAGCTGGTGTTTGAAGGGGGAAGCGGCAAATCATGGGATCCAATGTTGATTGATACCTTAATCCACTAAACATCCCTGTGTATAGGGAAAATTCCCATGGAGGGTTTAGACAGATAAGTGAATTGTAAAATGTTTTTAAAAATAAAAATCTCTTGTTTAGCACAGGAACTCTTCTTAACTTTGTTGTGACTTTCTTCTGCAAATCAATATGATTGGATCGTGACATGGTGCCCAATTCATCATTTTTGGCAGAGAGGGAATCGGGTGTACATCACTGATGCTTGAGTGGAGAAAAGAGCTGCCTATTCCCTGATGGATGAGCTGTAACTTTCTACAGCTTTCAATGACACCAAGACAGATACTATATTGTCTGGACCTTATCGGGACCTGGCTCCTTCTCATTAACCTCCCTTGCTCACTGTTTATTTTTCACCCCGAGCTAGTTTTCCATTCTAACATCTAAACCATTGATTTTTTTTCCACCTCCAGAACATTGACCCTACCACACTACCTCCTTCACAGCTACACCCTAACCCACACTTGCAGCTTTGTCTGTTATTAGTTCATCTGAAGGTTACGTAACAGATTTCAGCAAAGCCAGTGGCAATCAGACAGTACAATTTATTAAACCCACCATCCCTTGAAATGCCATGGCGAGGTCTGATTCTGATTTTGCACTTACACCGAGGTTAATTATCAGGGGTTGTTGGATACAGGTTATAATTTTGGAACCCTGATTTTTGATTCCTTCAAATTGTATTGGCCCTCCTACCATAAGTCCTGGAATTCTGTAGCTCAGTGGTTAAAGAACTCGCCTTACAAGCAAGAGACCTGGGTTCAATTCCAGGCAGGACGAAATCTTGTGCAAGTTTCCTTACTCCACACGCCTAATAATAATCCCTCAAAAAAAAAATTGGTCATTTCAATCCACGACTGTTTGTGGGACACAGCTAAGCGAAATTGGCTGCTGCGTTTCATCCACACATATATACAATCTATTCACTTTACTTTACTTCAAGACTGGTCTCAAGACCCTCCTCTTTGACCATGCCTTCAGTCACCCTCCTACCTCTCTGCCCTCCCTCATACCTCATACCTGCCTCCCCCCACCCCTTGCTCAGGTCCCAACTCCCTTTCACATCGGGAGGACGTCCTCCCGATGTGAAAGGCACTATACAAATGTAATTTTGTTTTGATTATTATAATAATGCAATAATCCTTGTATTCAATATAGCGCATTTTCGTGTCTTCTAGACGTCTCAAAGTGTTTCGCAGAATATACTGTAATGTGACTTGACTGTGTACATGTGGGCGAAATGCAGCAGCCAATTACACACAGCAGTGTTCCACAAACAGTCGTGGATTGAATTATGTGAGATTAACTACTTCAGCACAGACCAGGATGGGGTCTACAATCATCCAGGATTGTAAGGCTCATTACCACACTATAGTATAAAATTACCCTCTGTTTCCTTCAAAAGCTGCTGGTTATAGACTGGATTACTTAATGTGTTATGGAAAAAACATTCATGCTGTTTGAATTTAAGATTTCAATGTTTGAGCAAACGTGTGTCCTTGCAACAATGGTCTAACATTAAGGTGTCGGTTTTGCTCAGTCGTTGATCTCACAATGTTGGGCAGAAGATTGTGGGTTCATGCCACACGTTGGGATTTGAACTCATAATCAGTGAATACTCAACACAGTGCCCTGTTGGAAGAGGTCCCGTCTACCGACTTGAGACACTACTGGAGAGAGAAAGGAGTTCCTTCTAGTGTCCAGATTAACACAACGCCAAATAAATTGGTGATTCTTTCATGGCTATCAGGTAGACCTGAATGTGCACAAACTGGTCCCTGATTGTGTTTACTAAATCAGTTACTGCACTTGACAGTAATTACTGGAAAGCACTTGATAAGAAATTTGATGTGATACATATTATATCAAATGGAAAGATGATTCCATTTTGCAGGCAATTAGGCGCACTGGGACCTCTCGTGATGGCAATTAATATGATTTCTCACAAACAGACATTGTCATTTGCAAACAGATTTGGTCCAACCTCCCACTATAGCTATCTAGCTTCAGGCTCAACCCCCAAGGATCTTAATGTACCAGTTTTACACCCTCTTCTCACCTAATGAAAACCTGGTGTTATAGATGAATTAATTAGCTTCTTGGGCACTTACAAGACAAGTTATTGCCAGATGGGATCAGTGCACATATTTCAATGGTGTTTGTGAATAGGAATGTTTTACTCAACATGGGGCAGTTCCCATTAAGAAGCTTCTAATGTGTGCAGCCTGGATTTATGAGCCAAGCCCTCAGAGGTCAATCTTAATACTACCAGCATTTGTTTTTGTAGATTAGATGGGAGCACCTGGAGGCAACTAGAGTAAGCAAGATGTCTCACAATGTGACTCTCCTGGTAGCAGCTGGTATAATAAGCTTGGGTATAAATGAGCTAGCCAGAAAACCAAACTAGGATGGAATCATGTCTACAGAGATGCTGAGTTCCCTGAGTTTTCAGTGCACACCAAGCAAGTATCTTCACCTCAACTACTCACCTCCATACAAACAAAGTGTGTGTAAGAGTTTAGTACTGCTCCCATATTGTAGAGGCTATTACATTACCTCAATAGGGTAGACAAAAAGGCATGTGCCTGAGAAGTGATCCTTCTTTCATTTTGGGCCTCCATTCTCTCTTCTCTCTCTCCTCCCTCTCTCCATTACAATTTAATCAATACAACTATTCAACAACAACAAAATTACATCTGTACGGCGCCTTTCACATTGGGAGGATGTCCCAAGATTCTGTAAATACAGTTTATTCTGCTCCAAACCTCTCTCATTCTTCCTAAGCGCTAACTATGTCATCCCATGTGTCTTGTCCCTCCCTATATCCACACTGTATTAAAATCTTTCCATTTGATGTACAGTATTTGTATTTACACATTGTACAAAACTGATTGCATCAGCTCCTACTCTCATCTAGGATCTCAAGATGATGGAATGTCTTTCCATTAGCCTTCCTTCTTCCAACACACTACAAACTCTAAGCTTGATGGCACCTAATCACTTTGTGAACTATCCTGTTTCTCTGTTACTTTGTTCAAGTGTGATGATGTACTGTACTATACATTATTCAGGTATGATAATTATAATAATCATTGCATTTAATATAGCGCTTTTCACGTCTACCAGATGTGTCAAAGCGCTTCACAGAATAATCCTTGCATTTGATAAAGAGCTTTTCACATCTTTTAGAAGTCCCAAAGCACTTTACAGAATATACTGTAAAGTGAATTGACTGTATAGTTGTCGGTGAAACATGGCAGCCAATTGCACACAGCAGTGTCCCACAAACAATCATGAATTGAGTGACCAAATTATTAATTTTTTTGGAGGGATTATTATAAGGAGTGTGGTGTAAGGAAACCTGCCCATGATTTTGTCCTGTCTAGAATCGAACCCAGGTCTCTCACTTGCAAGGTGAGTGCTCTAACCATTGAGCTCAGGAGAGCTATATACTAGAATATACTGTAAAGTGAATTGTCTGTATATTTGAGGGCGCAACAATATAGGTTATCAATAAAATAAATAATCCTTGAATTTCAAATAGCGCCTTTCACATCAGGAGGCCATCGCAAAGTGCCCTGTAGGATTTATTGTATCGTGCTGTATTTTGTATGTGAACACAGCAGGCAATTTGTGCACATCAATAGCCCACAATCACCCGTGAAAGTGAATAACCAGTTTTATGTGGGGATTGTTGGCCTGGACATCGGAAGCCACTCCCTTCACTTTGCAAACAGTACCATGGGATCTTGATCAACTACTTGAACAGGCTTAGACTGTGAGTTCAAAGCCCTAGTGTGGGGCAAGAGTTCTATTGAGAGCGAGAGTGCTATTAAATGAGTCAGGCTGCCTACTGTAAAAGAAAAATCCAGGAATATTTTGCTACTGTAGCATTTAAGGCTGAATTCCTAAAACAAAAGGCTTCTATCAAGTGTTGACTGCTCCTACTAATCCTCTCTTTGTTGTGTGTTTATAGATATTTAATGGAAGAGAGTTTGTGTTAGAAATAATAATCCTTGCATTTGATTTAGCGCTTTTCACGTCTTCTAGCTGTCTCAAAGCGCTTCACAGAATATACTGTAAAGTTAATTGACTGTATATATGCGGGCAAAACATGGTAGCGAATAGAACCACAATTGCAGATTGAAATGACCAATTTTTTTTAGCTCTATTATTAGGCGTGTGGAGTAAAGAAACTTGCCCAAGGTTTTGTCCTGCCTGGTAGTGCACCCAGGTCTCCTGCTTGTAAGGCAAGTGCTCTAACCACTGAGCTACAGGTAGAATGTCATAGAGCCTTTAGAGAGAATAACTGTACCAGAAATCAAAGCCTTTCTGCCTCTCTTTATAATTTTCACTTTATTAACTCTCAATTTTAATGTAACTTTTTTCATAATTCAACTGGATTTCTAGCAATGAAGTTGGACAATCATTGTTTCAGACATGAGCTGGGATCGGGGACGGGGAGGGTGGAGGGAAAAGGGAGGGGATTTGGGGCGACCGATGGGATCACCGAAGAGGAGGGCCTTGAGGCAGGACTTGAAGGGACGCTATGTCAGGACCCAATGTTAAATCATTTTGACAATCATCAGAAAACTGATTTTTACTAACATAGCTTTTTACTTTCGCTCATGCCAGATCAATGCTGAATGCAACACCTACAGTAATTAATCAAAACACCATATCCTATGCCATGCTGCCACCTTTCTGAAAAAAAACTCCTAGATCTATATAATAAACTGTCTAATCCATCACATTTATCTGTCATTCGGTTTGAACATTTTCTCGCAGTTAGACGCAAAATAAAGCTCACACCAGAGATAGTAATAATATTAATCCTTCCATTTGATATAGCACTTTTCATGGGAAGTGGATTGGGACTGCTCAAACATATTTGAAGTAAACCTTTAAAGCCAGCATGCAGATGAAATATTCATCCCATCAGTCTGCACTGAATTTTAATATGGGTCCCATTGGTGAGAGACCAGTGTCTAACCTACTATACCATTCAATATCCTGATTAGCCCTTTAAAGCTTGGGATACACAAGAATCGTGGCTCGATAGACCTCAATAGACTCAATCTCTTTTACCCCTGGTCCAAACCACACTAACATTGAATCCATCAAAGAGCATAGAGAAGTAGAAAAGGTCACTGTAGTCCAATTTTCTGGGACATAAATAAAAAAACCTTGCATTATATCTCTACTTCTCCTCAAAATTTGCCGAACAGTTATCCAACTCCCTCATAAAACTGGGCAGTGGGATTGAGTTGCTCTGTTCAAAGAGCCAGCAGACTAGATGGGCCGAATAGCCTCCTTTTGTGCTGTATAATTCTATAATCTACCCCGCCTGCACTCCCTGGTAACACCTTCCATGTATTCACACTCTCTCTGTAAATTAAACCTGAACTCTCTGTTCACCTTTCATCTTCTGAGAACTTAAGGTTCCCCCCTGTAAGTTTTTTTACCATCATGTTTTACGAGATATTTTCTCAGTGGACTCTGCCTCTTTCCCTATACCCTCTAAAAATATCCTTATACAGATTCCATGTATGTACTTCTTTAGAAAGGAAATAAATTACTACTCTTAGATTCCACCTACTCACTTTTCACTTTGGGACGTCCTGGTGACGTGAAGAGTGCTCTACAAATGTAATTTTGTTGTTTTACTCTGTCAGAGTTAAATCCTAAAAATAATAACAAAATTGGCCTGCCTGTGCATATATACAATCAGTAAAAAGGGGCTTCAATTTTAAGTGAGAGTAACTCAGAGATAATCTCAGTGTTAAACTGCATGCACTCAAAGCTAAAATAAAAATTTACACAAATAAATGTCTATTTTTAATACAACAGTACAATACATTCAATGTCCGTATCATTTATTTTCTGGTCCCGCCAGCATCGTTGATTCATCTCATTGACTCCAGACTCTGTTTTTCTACACAGGCGAAAAACCAACTCTGTGTGCAGGTTTGGCACCGTAAATCTCTCAGATCCAAGTCTGCGGTGATATTTTGGATCTCTTCGTGGCATGTGACTATTATTTTAATGCCTGTCAGCTGTTTGGAGGATAGAGCTCAGTAAGTTCTCATCATTTTTGCCTGCTTTTATAAGACCTCTTATAAAACTCTTTGCTTTATGAATAGACTGAAATTTATCATAGTCTACACATTTCTGAACAGAGTCGCTTGTGGACTGTAATACTGTACATTTCAGTCAGTCATAACGCCTATCTCTATAGACTTGAAGGAAGACAGTATCCTCTCATTTTCATTGAAAAGCTGCCATCTCCTGGTAAGAAGAGAAATTAAATGCTTTGGTTTTTGCACAATAGTGTTTTCCAGGTTTTGGCTAACTCCAATAGATTCTTTTATATACCTTCAGTGGTGCTTAATGTTTTTAGTAGAGCTACAGTTCCACACCCACCCCAGTCTGGCCTCTTCAAACCAAAATGTTAGAAGAGAAGCACAATGTAACACGGGGAGTGAGGTGCTTGGGAAGTTTTCGCATTCTCATGAGGGTGGTCAGGTTTGCCGTGTGTTTTTACTCATGTTGTTGATCAAATTATAGAAACAGCCCACGTGGGATTAGAGATAAAATATCCTTCAGTTTTCAAGTGCACCCTAGTTGGCCAGGACACCATGAGAAACTACCCCCACTTTTCAAATAGCAGTTTTCAAATACTATTATCCTTTGAGCCAGACATTATCCAAAGGCCCCGCGACCTGTTTAATGTCCATTTGAACAGGAAGAGCGGCCCTTGGGTAATGTCTCGCTCAAAGGACAGTACCACAAACAATGCAGCACCTTCCCCCCACCACCCCCAGCAATGCACTGGAGTGTGAACCTTGGCTAAATGTGTTCCAAGTCCTGACATAGGTCTGTAAATCCATAACCTCGGACTCGGAGGCAAGAGTGTTACAAACCAAACCAAGCTGAAAAAACAGCTCCCATTTCTCTCTGACTGTCAAATCACATCCTCCTCTAAAAATAATTAAGTACTGTTTACCTCCAGTATAATAGTGTGTTTGCTTTACAATGTTTGAGGATACAATAAAGTGCCAAAGGGTAGAGAGAGGGCTAGGAGCAGATAAAACAAAATCCAGATCACGATCCCAAAACACAAGTAAAAATCCCCAAATCACATGTAAGAAGAAATTATATTTTGACTTATGCAGTTATTCTTTGTTTGGAAGCACGATAGCCGAACACTGCATCAATCTGCAACTGTGGAATCCTGTAGCTCAGTGGTTCGAGTAGAGCACTCGCCTCACATGCGATCGAATAGGTTCGATTCCAGATAGGGCAAAATTGTTGGGCAAGTTTCCTTACTCCATACCAGTGATAATAATTATTCAAGAAAATAATTTTTTTAAATTTGTCACTTCAATCCATTACTGTTTGTGGGACACCGCTGTGCGCAATTGGGTGCTGCATTTTGCTCACAAATATACAGTCAATTCACTTTACAATATATTCTGCAGAGCGCTTTGAGAAATCTGGAAGATGTGAAAAGTGCTATGGAAATCGCAAGGGTTATGATTATTATTATTATTAATATATGGGACCTCCTTGCTGCTGCTTCCTCACCTATACATCATACAACATTGAGTTTCCTGAACCAAATCAAATTACTGGAGAAAGACTCTGCATTAGTACTTTGGATATGAGAGGTGACATTCCATTGCTCTCTTGTGCACCGTCGTTGGAGACCTGACTAGTTTCAACCATGATGATAGATGATATTTGCTTACCACGCTCACCTGTGCCATCCCCACTGGTATTTGTATTGCTACATTCACATAATGAATCAAATCTGCATTCATTGGAATGCCCTGCACTGTGCTCATACTCAGTAACTCTGTACCGTCATCACCAAACATCGTACAATATTTGACATGGGAGAATGAATAAATAAAATATATTTTGGCTTCCTTCAGCTATTAGGATACCATGATGGGAAACTGCCAAATGGCATATTTCAGCAGTGAACAAGTTAACTGTTTCACACAAGTGAAGAAAGTCCAGATTTGCCTTTGGATCTCTTTTATGGAGTGATCTATCACTACTGACAACTTGCTAAAACATTTCACTTTCAGAAACAGTAATGTGCAATTATGCCATTCAAAGTATATGAATTGGTCCACTGACTGTATTTATATACGGTAATGTAATATTAAACAAGCTAGACTGCAGTCAGACTATAAAGATCTGTGCCATGTCGGCCAACCTGTCACAGTATTCTGGCCCAGTCATATGTTCTACCACTCGTGTGGAAGATTAACCATGAAACAAATAAATTGCTTTTTTTTTTAATATTAAGAAACAGGATACAACTGTAATAAGGAATGGTAATAAGGAAATTTGTCTCAGAAAATTAACTCTGGAGATTTTTGAGAGCACGGTAAAATGTAATAAGAAATCATGCAAGCTTCCCTTATAACAACATACGATCTATCAGCACTGTTTCTCTAGGTGACGATCAACTCTCCATTTTAATATCTGTGGACAAGGGATAACTTCCAGGCAGCAATACTGCTGGCAGGAAGTTTTACATTCTGCTGTTGTGAAGGTGAAACGTTGCCACTGGAATTCCCTACAAAATGCCAGATAGAAATGATTCTCCACTGTGGGCTACAATTATGTGACTTTGACAATGTGAATTTGCAATGAGATTTTCCCTCATTTATAACCCTTGTAATATTCATGAAGCTAGCAGAAAGCTCTGGAGATGTGCAAAATAGCACGATATGAATTACAGAATGTGCTGTAGATAGCATGCAAACAGCGTAAATATTGCATAAGAACTTCAATTAGTTGAATTCCAAAAAGACTTCTTCACTACCTAATGAGAATATGACAGCACAATAGAAAGGCACCATTAACAAAATAATAATTGTGTTAGTTATTAAACCTCAACTCATCAAAACATCACAAATCATCATTCATATAATCGAGTTACAGTAGTTTTACATCGGGAAATGTAGCAGCTAAACTGCACCAACAATGTTCCACAACAGGAATGAAATGAATAGCCATATACAGTAATTTGTTGTTGATCAATTTGGAATCATGCTGCAGAATCACTATTACCCACATGAACAGGCAAATTCATACAACAGCTTAATAATGTCTCATTCGAAGGACAGCATCTCGAACAATGTGGTGCTCCCCAAGTAATGCATTCAAATTTCATGATCTCAAACTACTGTAGTAAGAAGCTTAAAGCCAGAAGTTATGAGTGAAACTGACTCTTCATATGAGAGTTCATTTTACTCACAGAACCCTTTCTGGTCCATATTAGCAAAGTCATAAGGAAGTTGAATTATTGTTCAGTCCCCAACAGAGTATTTCAATAATTAAAGCAACCAAGAAATATAATACCTAAACCAGAAATGTGGGTGCAAACATGGGCAAATTGCAAGGTTTCTCCTGATAGGTTGTTGATCTTGTTAGGAGCATCACTTATCCCATCTCCCTTGCTTGATATCAACAATATACCTTTATTTGCTGGAACAAGTTGTATCTAGATCTAAGGGAACTTGTGCAAATGGTTAGTAATAGGGGTTGGCATCCTCAGAAATGAAGATATTTAGGTCTCCACTGCAAAATTTGTTCTTCATGATTCTTCATTCGGTAACTAAGGCAGTCATTTTGCCAATTTCTGCAGACCATGTATCCAACCCATTCTAAATATTGTCAAGTCTGTGCTGGCATGCTATTTGCATGCCCACTAATACTAAAATTTGGCAACTCTGTCAAACCACAGAAATGTCAGCCAAAACTTTGTGAATACCAATACTGTGTTGTGTTCAATTTTCCTACAATGTAAACCAACGAAATTCCAAATTATATTCTTAGATGTTACTGAATAGAACCTTTTTTTAGGTTCAATATCTAAAGAAATTTCAAGTTTGCCATTCAAATATATCTGAGCCTCCAGTGTATTTTAATATTAATTTTTACAGTGGAAGATTATTTACACGGTGTGACTAATCACCGATGTAAATTTGCAGCAGTATTTTACGATTTAACTTTAAAGATTATTCACCTTTCCCACCTCCTCACTTGTCAAAGAAATTTAAATTTGTGTTTGGACATTTTGTAAATTATCCAACTTTTCTGTTTACACAATGTGGAGCAATAGATTGATGTTTCTTTACTGAAAAATCTGCCCTGATTCATTTCCAGACTGATGACATTTGTCTAGCATTCATGCCACCAAGTCAAATTTAACCCTTAGACTGATAGCAGGATCAGGAAAGTTCCACTTCATTTGTCCTGTTTTTTTTTAAACAAACCTTTCAATTCACCCATGGTGATACCAAAACAAATATTAATATCACATTAAATATACTACTAATTTCTCCACTGTAGCTTTATTGTTGTAGTACTAACTCTCTACAGCTAAACTATATATGGAAATATAATGGTAAATAAAAGTAATATATTTTGAATATGTTATTTCTACTCACCTTGGATTCCCTTTCCTTTGATTTTCCTTATAACTTTATTAAAATTTTCTTTCTATTTAATAAGTCTTTCCTAACACTTTATCCTTATAATTCTGGTCCTATGATCCATTTGGAGATTGCAACACAGGTTTGCATGTAGCAGGCCCTTCAGCTTATTTGCTCTCATCCTTTCACATATCTACCTCATTGCCCTCTCATCACTGCATCAAACTATTTGTTACATCAGTCCATTTCCTGATGCAAGGATTATTATTATTATTATATCCTGGCCTGCCTCAATTACACTTCCTGGCAACCTGTTCCATTTGTTGATTACCCTCTGGTGTCTGTCCTGAAATTATCCTTTTGAAACTCTTAACCCATCTCCTCTTGTTTCATTATCTTGGTACACTCTACAGTATTGTTCTCAAAAAGACTGGTCACCCTCATATCTGGTTGACCACCTTTCTCTTCCTTACATTACTTCTGGAATTTCTCCTCTTTCACCAATATCACTCTTGTACTTTGGTGGTGTTCTGCGTGGTGGGCCTGCCACTTTTCAATCAGATTTCTCAATAAATATACAGCCATCCAATCTTTATGGGCGAGCCTGGGATAGTGAATGCCTGCAAAGAGTTGAACCATGGAAAGCATTATCATGGCCAAGCTGCTTGTGCCTCACTGTGTCCACATACAAAACATGTTCCAGCGAGAATTATTAGCTTATGATCAGAAACAGTAATGCTGGTCGATTTTCTCCTCCAAAGCTATGGGTTCTGAGGTCAGGTCTGTTTCAAATTCCTTGAACTTCACGTTCATGATGTCATCTGAGCCCCAGATGCAATTGCTTCCTGTTACTTGCTCGTAACGACAAACTATTATTCTCTGCTAGACACGTAGGCAAATTCAAACTTGGTAAATTTAAATCCCAAAGATTAACTACAGAAATAAATAAAACCTCTATCAGTCTATTAAATTGAAATGTGATATTGTGCATTGTCAACGACCGAGTTACAATGAATACTAGTGGGGGTTTTCAGGAGTGCTAATTTCTACACACTGATCTATCCAGCACAAAAACATTCAGGCTAAATCTCCATGGAATTAATTTATTTGTCTGTATTTTTCGGGGGTGTCTCCATGACAACACATTCCCTCAAAAGGGATTTGGTTATGTTTCATATAATGTTAGCTCAGGTTTGTAAGACTGCAGTTTAATAAATCAAGCATCAACAGAGAAACCTTCCAGTTGGGTTGACCATCACTGGGAGTTGCCTAGCTACCAGCTCACCCAAACAGGATGCCAAATTCAAAACTTTTAAATGAACGTGCGAGTTTTAAGATGAAATTTGTTGATTTGAACAACTATTTATGGCAAAATGTATAGAATCTATGATCGGTCATATACCCCCTGGAGTCAAAATTCTAGTCATCAAACAGTATTTGAGTAAAATGGTCTAGACGGAGTTTACGCATTTTCTTAGTACCAAAACAGTAATAGATATTTCTTCTTTTGAAAATCAAGATCAGACTACTAGATCATAGTCATAGAAGCTGTTTTTAAACAAGGCTTTAATGCCGGGTTAATCAGACATTCAATGAGCTAATAACTGGTAGCAGGGAATGTTGGCTATAATTAAATGCCAGTTTTAACAGGAAAATTAACCACAACCATGCATGGCCATAGCGATGAGGAAGCAACTACCTATCAAAGAGAAAGCCATTTTCTCAGCATGCACTTATAGAGGGTATGCACTTATAAACACACTTTATAAATAAAAAAACAATACAGTACAATTTACATTTAGAAAGTGTCTTTCACAGCATAGGTTTACAAGGATAATACATGGGCTGGCAGGTTACTGTTCTCAGGTTAGGTTGGGCATTTTTTTTCTGTAGGAGAAGAGACATTTAAGGGCAATACAAGTGTTCTAAAATTATAAAAGGGTGTGATAAGTTTAACTGACTGTTTGTGGAACACTGCTGTGTGCAATTTGGCTGCTGCATTTCACCCACAAATATACAGTCGGTTTTCCTGCTCTCCTTCCCCCTGCCCCAATTGCCTCCCCCTGCCCCGATTGCCTCCCCTTGCCATCTTTCCCCGCTTTCTCCCCTAATCCCACTTCCATGACAGTTTGTGGGACACTGCTGTGCAATTTGGCTGCTGCCTTTCGCCCACAAATATACAGTCAATTCTCCTACTCTTCTTCATCCTGCCCTGACCCCTCCCCACTGCTCTTGTCCCTACCTAACTGTACGGCGCCTTGGAATGTCCTCTCGACGTGAAAGACACTATATAAATGTAAGTTATTGATTAATTGATTTGATCGATTGATTGATAAGCAGGCGACACACATATAAGATAGCGACTGGGGAATCTAAAGGGGGAATTTAGGAGATGACTTCACACGGAGGAACTCACTACCTAAAAAGGATGTTGAATTACACAGTGTAGATGCATTAAGGAGGAAGCTGGGTCTTCACATGAGGGAGAAGGGAATAGAGTATAAACACTGGCACAGACTAGTTGGGCTGAGTGGCCATTGTCCCTGATGGAATTCCTTTGTAGCATACCATTCAGACGCAGCTTGTCAATACTACCTTCATTGTCATCATGTATCCACTAAAGTTGCCTGATGTCTTCTTTTTTTTATGTCCGGCAATTCCTGATTGCAGGAATCCCTGGATTAGAGATCAACAATTAGCCATTATAATTCTGGTTGGGATCTGGTGCTGCCCAGCAAGAACGTGGACACTAGTCTATAGGTGAGCACAAGATTGATTTTGGCTACAACTTCCATTCTCCCTCCCCCCACCATCTACTAAGAATGAAACCCCTACTTGCATTCTCTGTAAGAGTTCATATACAGGAACACAAATGGCTGATGGGGATGGGTCAGTGCCAGTTGTCAGTTATCAGCCTTGATATACTTTACCATATCAAGATCTCTATCTAGGATGTTTTCTAGAATCAAGACACCTATTTTCAGAAGACAGAGGAGGCAACTGGAGAAAGAATATAAAAAGTAATGATTTGAATTAGTAACCAATAGCAACGGTTAACTGGATATAACCAAATGATGAGAAGTATCTGGCAGTTGGATCAACACATGCATTCAATGATTTTTTTAATATATATCACATTCCAGAATATTTGTCCATTAGCTTCAAGATGAGAACAAGATACATCTGGAATTTCCCTCTGAGACGTGTTGGACTAACCATTACAATGTCACACGGCTTGCAACTTCTGGCTCAAGAACAATGGAAAAACAGAGGTGTGAACACAGTAGAACTTTTTAATGGGAGATTTCAAACGCTTTTTATTAGTGATTAAACCGGGAGTTTTCTCGGATTTAATTTAACCAAACTTGATTTTCATAGAACTAATGCCAACAATAATGACATCATTGTCTGATGATTAAATGTTACAGCAATCTTCAAAAAGAAACCAGCAATTGTTCGCAGTTTCCGAAAACATTCCCTTTGAAATTTAGTTACTGTTCTCCGTGTAGGTAAAATTTGAAAAGTTGATAAGTCAAAAACTGCACCTCCGCTCTGGGATGAAAACCTCATTTTTTTTGCCAGTTGCAGGGTTCCTCCATGAAATGTATTTTACGCAATCCAAACACAGTGTAGGAGTACAAAGGTCCCCAAATCACCTTGTCAATAGAAATGCCACACTGTGAGGTGTTGTTCTGAGGTTTTGATTGAAGGCACATGGGGCCTGAAATTGCATTTAGTCATAGACTGTTAGACCACTTTGACTTAAAATTTAAGAATGCACAGAATTGTGGAAAAAAATTTAATTCAATCTTAATTTGCATGCCAGTTTTCTGCAGCTCTTAAAAAGAACCAGCTTCCAAATTGAGAACTTTGCCTAAGCTCCACTAATGTAACACATCTTTTTTTCCTCCTTGGGGAGAGGTAAACAGGCTTTTGGGGGCTGAATTGGCTCCAAAGAGAGTCAATCCACAACAGAAGATTGGAATCAAGTCAGCCTTCTATGGTGGTAGCCTAAAACTAATACAGTGCAAAGCAAAATGGACATGTGGAGAACAAGCTACTGAGCCTGATAGTATGAAGAAACTGGATTAAAATAATAATTATTCTTACATTTGATGTAGCACATTTTACATCAGGAGGATGTTTCAAAGCGCTTCACAGGATATTATATAAAGTGTAGTGACTCTGAGATAACTTTTCAGTGTGATGAATAGCTAAGTATCCTGTTTCCCTTTTTTATAACTGCCTCTCACTGTTTTCATATGGTGAATAATGAGTCAACTAATATCCCTAGATCTATTTCAGCTTCCCCCTTGGCAGGATCTAGCACTTCAATGGAACCCATGTGTTACCTATACTTACTTCCTACATGTAGTAACCTTGCATGTATCTGTATTAAACTTTATTTGCAAGTTATCAGCCCATGTGAATAGCATATCAAGCTCTCTTTCTAGGGCTTTTGCTGAATTCTCTGATTCTACAGTCCCTGCCGCCCAACCCCCCAATTTAGTATCACCTGGAAATGTAACTACAGTACCTTATACTGGATCTATAAGAGCAAGTCCAGGTCATTCACATATGTAATACCAGAAACTGGAGAGTTTCCAGCACTTAATACCGTGCCTCTCTTCACTTTGACCCAGCTCCGCTAACAATGTCTTTCTGCTACCTTTCCTTCAGCCTATTTCCACGTCTTGCTTTTGATAGCTAGTGACCTCAGTTTGTGAAGGAGTCTTTGATATAGTAATAATAATAATCCGTGCATTTGATATAGTGCTTTTCACGTCTTCTAGAAGTTTCAAAGTACTTCAAAGAATGCACTGTAAAGTGAATTGATGGTATATTTGTGGACAAAATGCAGTAGTCAATTAATTGCGCGCAGCAGTGTCCCACAAACAGTTCTGAATTGAAATGACAAATTTACTTTTTTTTTTCTTCGATGGATTATTATTAGGCGTGTGGAGTAAGGAAACTTTCCCAAGGTTTCCCAAGGAATTGAACCTAGGTCTCTCACTTGCAAAGCAAGTGCTCTAACTACTGAGCTACAGGACTCCACATGGGACTTTATCATGGGACTCCATATGGGACTTTATTAAACACCTGTTTGGAAGTCAATAATATTATGCCATATGATTTTGCATTAAGAAAAGACCTGATAAAAGGTATTCAAAATAATTAGAGGTTTTGATGAGATAAATAAAGAGAAACCACTTCTATTGGTTGGTAAAGTGGTAACTGGAGAGCATCATTTAAGATTGTTTCCAAAAACAAAGGAAGAGGTTGGGAAAAATAGTTTTCACAGTAGGTTATTGGGACATATAAATGCCCTACTATGAATGCAAAATTCACAATGGCTTTAAAGGGGAAATAGACAAATATTTGAAAAGAAACAATATAAAAGGGGGAAAAAGCAGGGGAGTAGGACTAAATAGAAAGCTGTTTCAGAGAGCTGGCACAGACACAATGGACTGATTGGCCACCTTCTGTGCTGTATGGTTATATATATCATCTCAGTGAATTTGGAGCAGTAGTTGATGGGATGGTGGGGGGGGGGCAGGAGTGGGTGGGGGGGTGAAGTATATGCAGATGAAAAAATTACATTTTTAAGAATTATGTATGGGGACAAGAAGATGAGAAATCCATTTAGCACAGTGAGAGATGACAATCCTGGGAAATTAAAGCGTGACTCAGGCATTCCGTTTCGTGCATGTGAATGGGAAGCGATTTGATACACTGGAATTGCGTGCTTGGATCAGTCACTGTGCGGAAACAGAATGCATTTCATCTACAGTTTAAATGAGTTTGGTGATCCAACAGCACTGCCTGGCTCAGAACACTAGCCCTGCATCTCCTCTGAGCCACCCACATCCTGACTGCTAGCAGACGCACCTGCAGTAATACTGATTCATCCTCAAATGAAGCTCCCGCATGGACAAAGAAATGCGATTCACAAGATATCCTTGTGTAGCATCTTCAATTGATACATACCAACATGTCAAAGCATCCATTGACAGGCAGCTTCCAGCTCTCACTTCTTCAATTATTTCAGGCTGTGCCGATGTTTTATGCCAGTCTATTGAGCAATCAGTCATCAGAGTCTGATAATGGGACACAAAGGCCCCTTCGTGGCAATGGCAGAGCCCACAGTGATGATGAAAGGCCTGTCAGTCAGGATTAAACAGTAGCTGTTGCAGAGATGTGAACGATCTCCTGTGTGACCCTAAGGGGAGTCAGATTAGTACACGTGTCATAGTCTCGCTCAGGAATACCTATATTCAGGCTCCAGTATCTGTTAAGGTAAGCAGGTAAGCTGTTGAACCCTAAAGTAAGTATAGGTAGTCACTCTCAGAATCAAATCTATTTTTTGTTCAGGGAAGCAAAGTAATAGTTTATTAAAGAGCAATGTTCATCAACCGTTCGCCCATGAATCAACCAGTGAAAAGGATTTTCCTGAAAGATGTTTAGCCTCCTGGACCCAACTCAAAAGTCAAACAGTTACAAAATATACTTTCCTTGTTTGTTTCTGTCTGTCTTTTGTTGCACAATTCTTTTTAATTACAAACTAATTTGATGCAATACCTTATCAGTTCCAGACGTCTTAAACAGCTATGAATATTTGGAGTCTAATACATGCAGAAGGTTATTGGAATTTTCTGTTTCATGCACATAATAAAATGTTTGCTAGTATTGTAATAATAATCCTTGCATTTTAAATAATGCTTCATCGCATTTTTAAAAATCTCAAATCACTTCAGATAATTACTGTGGACTCGGTCAGCCATGACTTCAATGACCGATTAGTGTAGAGAAATATTGCTCAGGACCCCACATAAGAAATCTCTTTCTTGTTCTGAAGAATTTCTTTAGCAAAACATCTGTTTGTGGTTGTGTCCCTCAATCTACAGTGGCCCTCAATCCACGACTGTTTGTGGGACACCGCTGTGCGCAATTGGCTGCCGCGTTTCACCCACAAATATACTTTACAGTATATTCTGTGAAGCACTTTGAGATGCCAAGACGTGAAAAGCGCTATATCGAATGCAAGAATTATTATTGTTATTATTATTTTACCTGAATAAGAATGCCTGCATTGTCCCAATGTGGCACTTGAACTCACGATGTTCCAACACAGCTAACTGTGCTATCAACTGAGCCAAACTGCTTGCTTACAATTTAATCGTCAGTGTAGTAAATGTTGTTGCATTATGACACAGACAACAAACAGCAAATGAATGCATAGCCCAGTGTAGAAGCAATATTGTAGAGTTGTGGCTAGGCTCTCAGCATTCTGCAAGATCTTGCCCAAAGCAGAGTCATAAGAGGGTTGGCTGTAGGAGCAGTTTCCTATTCAAGCCTCAACATTCAACTATAATTCCCAAAAATGTGGGAAGAAGCCATCCAAAGGAACTTTGTTTCCTACCCTGATTAGCTGTTAGTGACCATGGATCTGTATAATGCATGACTTTCTTCAGAGTGTGAAGTTGAACCAAAGGCTAAATTAAATTTGATTAACTTTTCACTGTTGCGTGAAATCTGTTATAGAATCAGTACAGTTTTGGAACCAATTCTGGGCTTATACTTCTGGTGAGTTGATCTTTTTGAACTGGCGCTTTGCCTGGAGATATATTTCCTTATCCGTTTGGCTCCTTCGTTTTCTCCATCTACCAAATTATTTCCACTTTTTGGCCTATCATACAGCATATTTTTTTATTATAAACCAGGGCTCTTTGCTCTGATCTATTGCCAATGTGCAGCTATTTTAATGAGATGTAGCACTCTGAAGCGCTAAATTTATACGCTTGAGTCCTGGTGAAATATAGATCTTTTGACTGGCAGGTTAGGGTAATAACTTCCTGCTTGAGAATACTCCAATTGGGATAAAATTCTTATATGGTTGCCATTTTGTGGATGCATTTCTCTAGCTGATTCAAAATGTTTCCACGTATTGACAACTTGTAGAGGTATTGATAGGTCTCGTGTGCTTTTTTTGTTTTTGTGTATGGGTTAGCAACTGATACTGAACTTGTTGATAGTGTAAATTCCGTCTGAAATCTAAGCAGTTTGTTTAGAAGAGTGAATAATAATAATAATAATAATAATAATCCTTGCATTCTTGCCTTGAATAGGATTGGAGTAAATGTACAAATTTAGCAATTGTACATTTTATAAAGATAAGCCTTATCAAGGTTTATCTCAGCAGGTGTGCCATATGGTGCTTCTCCTTCTTTGGATAATGCAGGTGGGGATGTACTTTTCACTTAAAGAAATTGCCAAGCTTTTATTCATTAAGCTCTGAATTACTTTGATATAATGGTTCTCCAATATCCAAAGTTGAAAGCAACCAGGTAGCAAGAGACATTGACAAGTAAACTAATACTAATCCTTGCATTTGATATAGCGCCTTATCAAGCCTTCGAGATGTCTCAAAGCGTTTCACAGAATATACTGTAAAGTGAATTAATTTTGTGGGCGAAATGCGGTAGCCAATTGCACACAGCTAAATGAGAATCAAATGAAGCCTTGGTCAGTTTTTACTGATTTTACCGTGCATTCCATTCTAATCATGGGAATTTTTATTTATAAGTGGAACGTATGGAACTTACACTTTGGTTTGGGGCAGGGTTAGGATGAGGGAGGGCAGAGAGGTAGCGGGGCCAGCTGAAGGCACGGTCGAAAAGAAGGGTCTTGACATGGGCCTTGAAGGAGGTAAGGAAGGGAGCAAGGTGAAGGGATTGTAGCATGGAGTTCCAAAAAGTGGGGCAGGGAGGCTGAAAGCCAGCCATCGATGGTAGGGTGGGTTGGGTGGGAGACATGGAGCAGGCCGGAGACTGCTGAGTAGAGGGAGTGGACAGGTTGATAGAGGGTCAGCAAATCAGAGAGAGGTAGGAGGAAAGGCCATTGAAGGCCTTGAAAGTAAGAACAAGGATCTTGAGTTCTATTTTCTGAGGAATGGGGAGACAGTGGAGCCTGGAAAAGGTAGGGGTGATGGGGTCACAGAGCCTGGTGCAGGAGAGGACATGAGCTGCAGTGTTTTGGATGATCTGCAGCTTGTGGAAGGAAGAGTTGGGGAGGCCGACAAAGAGGGAGTTTCAATAGTCGAGCCTTGAGGTGATAAATGCATGGGTGTGGGTTTCGGCAGCCTGAGAGGTGAGGCAGACAAAATATTATACCTGCACTCTGGTCACCCAAAAACTGACACACAATTTTCAACGAATCAAACTGTCTCATTGGCTAAAATGTGTATTTAGCTCAATGCTTTCTTGCATACCAAATAACAACTTGCCACCAATACACATTTCACTACAAATAATAGCTCCCACTGGTGAATTTTGAACTGGATTCTTGAGGTAAAAACAAAGTGAGCTATTCCACCTACCCAGTCCCAGTGGAGAAGGGACAGTGTGCATATCCACTGATGACCAGTTCCAGAGGTGAAGAGACAGAGTACTAATCCACAACGTTCTCAACTCCCAGAGTAGGAAAATATTTAGTAAATGTTCAACCAACCTACAAACAACCCTGAAACAAAACATAAAAGACAGTCAAGATCATATAGGTTTGATATGGTTTGACATGGTTAATATAACCTTTTGAGAGCTGGTCTTCTTTAAAATCTATCTTTAAAACTTGCTTCTTTTTCTGCTTCAAAAAACTACTCTCTAAATTCATTTATTCCACAGGAAAAACGATCCACCTCTTTGCTGCTTTCATTGCCAGACAAAGAGGACTTAACTAAAACCTCCGCCTGGGAATGTTTCACTGCTGACGCATATTCTCTCCCAACTCCAGACTATAACTCACGTGCGACACTGTGCGCTGGTTATCATTAGTCAAGCATTGTCTCAAACTAAGAAAAAGAAGCAAAATTCTTTATACGTACTGCCTTAATCGATTTCACGGTAGACTGGGATGGTGAATGTTTGCCTGGCTGTGTTTGAAGCACACTCTGGCCTGAGAAATGGGACTGAAAGTGCCAGCTCTGATGTTTATTTATGAGTCAAACTGATTTATTGTACATCGGCCTTTGTAACCAGTCAGCCCTATAAATCATGTTATTACTCTTATAAACACTGATACCTCACTCTGTCCTCTGCATTTAAGTTTTCAATGTACATTAACCTTGGCATATAAATAACAGGCTGTGTACACTGGAATTAATGTTTTCGCTAATGATAGATATTACTAACAAGTCATGTGTGGTTTGTGAGGACTCTATGAGAATCTTCACCAGCACTGATTTCAAACAAAACCTGCTCATTGCCTGAGACTATTCCATAAAAAAGACGTCCTATTTAAAAGGACATCTTTTTTTGAAGACTTCACATTGTTTCTGACCGCTTTGTACCCACCATTATACTGACACAAACCTATATTTTGGTCTCTGACAAGCTCCTCTCTCTCTCTCTCTCTTCCCCCCCCCCCAACAAATAACGTGTTTGTCTTAGTGTGTGGCATCCCGACATATTAGTTTTGGTTACAACGAATAAAATATTCCAGGCCTGTGAATATACTGGAAATTTAAATAAATAATATCTAAACTTGGTTCTCGACAAGACATTTAGCCAAATGATTCGATAAAAATACAGCAGCAATTAAATAAAAGTAACCAGAGAAGTTAGCCCAGGGGTAGGCCGATTTGGGAACTGCAACAAGTGCTCCTGTGTCAATTTAATTAGCCACTAAAAGGGATAATCTCTAACCTCCTAATGGAATCACAAGTGGATTAGAGGGCAGTGCGGTCGACAGTCTGCTGGCATTCCAAAGCGTGGTGCACTCAACCGAAAGGGCATTGGTCTGCACCAAAATGTTTTACCATTCTATAGCAATAGTACGTCATAATATTGTGCTGCCAAACAAAGACCAAACACCTATCAGTCATCAACGTTCAGTTGTAAACAAATGCATATAGAATATTATTCTAGAATATTATTCTCCTACCCTTAGCTCAGGTGCCCTTGTCAAGCTCTTTGGGGCATCTCAACATGAAAGGTGCCGCATATGTGTAAATTGCATTGTACTGTTACCAAAGCATACCATTCCTGTGAAGCTCTACTACTTACGACATGGCCAGGTTGGGGGTGGAGGCGGTGGAGGAACAGAGATGGTGTAGAAGAATAGATGGGGGCTTAACCAGGGTTCAATGCTGAGATTCCAAGGAGTAGATATTAAAAATTAAAAACACTATTTCTCACCCGAAAATAAACAATCCAGGAAAATGCCTCTTCTCAGGAGTAAATGTCTTGTACTTGAGCCACATCCAGCGTGACTTCAAGTCCAGTTCTGAATGTATTACTTTGTAATATTGCTAAGTGTCCATGTGAAGGATGATATGCCACTGAAAATGTGTAAGTACATATACATGCAAAGAAAAATTTAAATGGCAGGAATGGGAGGTTGAGGGCAGTGATGACCAGGCCTACTTATGCCTAAAATAGCCATGTACTTTATGGGTGTAGATCATTTTAAGTGTGATATAGACACTGGAAGTGAAATAACTCGGAACAATGTAGACTATGCACCACAGACATTGACATTGACATTCATAGAGTCAAGACATGGACAAGAATTAGATGTTCAAATAAATTGACATGAAAAACCTTTCTTTACATATTTACAGTCTTAACATTGTCTAACAAAATGGAGAGGAGAATCAGGTGGTAACTAGGCTTACCTTTCTACACCTTCCAAATTTAAGAATTTTCAACAATTTTGCTCAATCCTAAATCTTAAGACAAATAGTCTTACAACCAAATACTGAGTAGAATATGTGGCTTGTTGAATCCCCAAAGGAACAGCAGGAAATCAAGCTAAGGGTTTGCCTTGAAGTGATCTCCCTGATCGTTGTTACTGTAATGAATCCCCATTGTTCCATAAGGCACGCTTTATAAAGTAGAAATCTCTGAAATGTTACATAAGATAAATCTCTGCACAATATCACATACGCTTTCAGTTTTGTTTTCAGTCTTTGATTTCACGTTTCAAATATCTTCAGTGTTATACTGCATCTGAAATGTGAAAAGCAACAAGAAATATAGTTTCCTATAAATTCATGCTGTGGTTATTGCTGAAACATCCTTGCTCCATTTCAGGCAGGATTGTATGAATGCAATCAAACTGCAAGTGTCATTCATGGATCTGACACGTGGAAACCCATCACCTTGCTTAAGAGTCTCCATAACAACTAATGACTTCCCCATATGCTTGGTTCACTTCTGTCTGGTTCAGAGTATGCAATCTCTCCCCGGAGCACAGCCTGTTTAGCAAATGCCACAGAATTTCGGTGGAGATTAGCAAAAGCCAAGGCTTGGAGATCCAAGAATATACAGTGGTGTTCTGATGGAATTTAATCACCTAAAACCACATAGTCTACCATTGCAGTTCACTGATCAATTTCCTGTTGCTTGTCCAGCTAGAACAACTATATTTTAAGGTTTGCAGATCAACTGTAGTCACACCTCTCCCTCTACTACCTCCTCACGCCCCTGCAGTCAGGCGCTTGCCAAAGTCACAAACATCATTCTCTCTATCTGTAACCAAAGCTCTCTCTGCCTCCTCATCCTCCTGGATCTCTCTGCCACATTCAATACAGTCAACCATACCATCTCCTCCCATGGCTTCTCCTCCTGCCCCCGCCCGGTCACCTGCAGGCTACCCCAGAGCTCCATTCTTGGCCCTCTACTATTCATTGTCTATATGCTCCCTCTGGGCGATGTCATCTGTAAACTTCCACATGTATGCGGATGACACACAAATCTACTTTGCTTCCTCTGAACATGGACAAGACGGAAGCCATAATCTTTGGCTCACATCAACTTCTTCACTCCTGTGGTTCTAAACTCCTCAACCACCCAGGGCTCTCCCTCAGAGTCACCAAAGCAGTGCGCAATTTAGGCATCCTGATCGATCCCCAGCTGTCCTTCCTGCCCCACATTCTGTCCCTGACCAGGAACACTTCTTCCACCTCAGTCACATTGCACGCCTCCGATCGTACCTTACCTGAAATGTAGCCGAAACCTTGTGCAAGCGTTTGCCAACCCCCCAACTTGGATTACTTCAACACACCTCGCCGGTCTCCCCAGCTCCACCATCAACAGATCCAGCTGATTCTGAACTCTGGAACCTGGACCAAACTCCCTACCCACATCATCTCACCTGTTCTGGCCAGACTCCACTGGCTCCCCATCACCGACCTATCAATTTCAAGACCCTCATACTCATGTTCAAAACATTCTAGGGGATGCAAATCCATTCACTCCCTTGCACCTCCCTACTTCCTCACTCCTCAGTCACCACCTGGTGCCTCCATTTGACTGGCACCAGCTTCCTGCTCATTCCTCACACTCACCACCCCACCATCAGAGGTCATGCTTTCAGCCACTACCCCAAAACTCTGGAACATTCTCCCTCAATGTAGTTTGATAGTTTATATCAAACACAAAAGCCCCAAACCCTAGTCATCATTCAGTGAGCAGCAAAGGGTTTTAATGAGTAAACAACCAATACATTCAATAATCCTGGAGAAATGATAGAGTTGTGAATGACCTTTTTAAAGTGGGATGCTAAGATCCACATGGTACCAATAGAAGATAGGCTGCCGAGGGAGAAATAGAATTTTAAAGGATTCAAAGCATAAGTCTATTGAGGAGTAATAATCACTCATATTGAAGAAGTAAAATACTGAAAATTAGAAGCATGTTCATTTGAATTCAGTTTTAAGAATTGACTGCTAAGCCTTGCTAAAGTAATAGCCTTGAAAAGTCATCTTCTATTGCAATGGAATTCTGTAATGGAATCGTAAAATAATTGAAGCAATTGATGTGGATGGAATGGAGATTCAAATAAGAAGATTTTCCATCCAACTAGCAGCAAGCAAATTATTCATGTGGATATCATTCCATACTTGTGCAAAATAATAATAATAATCCTTGAATTCGATATATTGCTTTTCACGTTTTCTAGACTCAAAAGCGTATCACAATATATACCGTAAAGTGAATTGACTGTTTGTTTGTGGACGAAACGCAGCAGCCAATTGCGTATAGCAGTCTCCCACAAACAGTCGTGGATTGAAGTGACCAATATATTACTGTTTTTTCTTGAGGGATTATTATTAGGTGTGTTAAATAAGGAAATTTGCCCACAGTTTCACTCTGCTTGGAATCCTACCCAGGTCTCTCGCTTGCAAGGCAAGTGCTCTAACCACTGAGCTACAGCATCCCCGACTCTCAATGTAGTAAACATCAAGTAGTAAAAATGTAATTCCAAAAGATTATGAAGAGTAATAATTTACACTAATCCTCAGTGTTGATATTTTTTTACGTAACCTTTATTCAGAAAAGTGTCTGTGAACTTGTGGTGGCTATTGTGGAGAGGGGCTGCCCAATGAGATCTAGCTTCAAGCAAAAGCTGAATTTCCTACTTCTTTCTAAACTAGAAGCATTTTCATTAGTCCCCCTTTTAATATCGAGTTTTAGTCCATATTAATCTTTACAGCTGTAATATGACATAAGGTACATGCATTTAAACTGACGATGGGAAAGGAGGACACAAAGAAACAAGGAGCACTTCAAGGGACAATGAGCACATGGGACAACATAGGTAACATTTTGGAAGAGAGGAATGTTCAGAGGAGTACAATGGTAGCAGCATCAATAAAATTGAGAGTGAGGTAGGCCACGACAGAAAGAAAAAGAGAGGGGCAGGTACCTGAGTTACAGACAGCATGATCTATTCAATGACAAGCTAGTACACTTTTCAGGAATGCATGAGGTGCTAGAAAGATTCCCTGGATGTGAGCATTGACATGTTGAGGAAAGCTGCTTTTCAAGAGAGTTAAGCATTGTTGAGAGCAAACAAAACGTATGGAATATTAGAGGAGACTATGCTTCTTGGAGGTAGCTTCAGCAATAGACAGCTCCACTGGAGACCAGAAGAGAAAATGGGACCACAACATTGTTAGATGAAGAATTAAAAGTGGAGGCATCAAAGGGAAAAGACGTGTGAAGCAGCAGTTCAGATTGATAGAAATCACAAAGTGAATCACGAAACCATTCATCAAACAAAACGCAACAGCTGAAAACATTTTAGAATGAGCTGCAGACAAGAACAGGTTTCGTTTTCATTTGTTGCCATTCCCTTTAAACGTTACTAAGCTCTCGAAGCCCCGGAAATAATCAACTTCTGTGAAATTGCGCTACACTTAAAGAGAAGGTTTATGAGCCTCCTCATAAAGTTATGTTTTTATACTTTGAAAGCTTAATGTACATGTTAAATCACAATTACGACTGAGGTTGGGTCCCACGACCTGTCACTAAGTGATTTAAAGCAACGATTAGAACAGATTATGCAGCGAGTTTTATTCAATGGAGTATCTCGGTCATAGACAATCAATCTCAAAATGGAATCTTACATTTGTAGCGAAGCATGATATAGATAAATTCAGTTAGTGAGGATTTGGTTTAGTCAATTTGTTCCCCTCCTCTCTTGTGTTGTGTTGATGTAATATTCTATGAGTGTAGGCACTCTCCAGTATATGATCCAAGCAACCCTGACCCAAGCATCAAGCCAAACAGCGATTGCTGAGAGCGTATTCAACCATGGGCATTGCACCAGCTGATCGTGTCCTCCCTGGTGCTTACACATATGCTCTGTCCAGCAGGGATCAAATGGATACTGTTCCGTATACAGGTACCCTGGGTTGAGCAATCCTTCCCTAACTCTAGAGAGGATGAGATCAATTATAGCACCCCTAGTTTTGCATTTTATCCACCCTGGCTGGACATGCAGCTTTAGATCATCCCAATCTGAATAGCTCAATTTTGTATTTGATTTAGTTTTGTCAAATTTTCAATCTGGCGACATGGGAAGTCCTCCCGACCCGAGAGGTGCTATACAAATATAATTTTGTTGTTGTTGTTTTAATAGCTGGTTCAGCTGGTGAGGTGACAGAGTTAAATGACCATTTCTGCAACAAGATTCAGGAACATGGCATCAAGATGTGAAATTGAATGTGAAATGTGAAGATGTTAATCACCAAAATCGCCAATTGTCGTGTTAATAACAATAACAACAACTTTGATTTATATAGCGCCCTCCACGCCGGACGGCGTATCAGAGTGCTTCACAATAGCGGATCCCGGGACCGAGCCAGGGGCAGGGGTAGAAAGGTGATCAAAGGCACGGTCGAAAACAAAGTTCTTTAGCTGTGACATGAAACTGGGAAGAGAGGGGGCGAGGCGAAGGGAGTGAGGAAGGGAGTTCCAGAGCCTTGGGGCATAATGGCTGAAGGCACGGCCGCCGAGCGTGGAGAGGAGGATTCAGGGGACATGGAGGAGGCCAGACCCGACAGAGCGAAGGCAGAGGGTGCTGGTTTGGGGAGAGAGGAGATCAGAGAGGTGGGGGGATGCAGAGGAATGGAGGGACTTGAAAACAAGGGTGAGGATCTTGAAGTCGATTCTCTCAGGGACAGGGAGCCAGTGAAGTCTGGCAAGGACTGGGGTAATGGGGGAGCGAAGCTTGGTGCAGGTGATTATGTGGGCGGCAGAGTTTTGAATTAGAATTTGAGTAAGACAATAAATGGCAGATTTTGTTAAGGGCGATGTTATTCTGTTCATATCAGAGGTCGGTAACAGCCCTCACTCAAGCGATTATTAAAGACTTAGTTGGACAAAAAGGACTTTCTCAGGTGTATATGCTACACAGTTAATCAGAGAATGCAGCATCACTGGAGACAACTGTATCTACCTCCCTCACCAATCATAATTTTCTGAATCGATACTTTTAAATTATTTGCATAAAAGCTTTGCTGTGTGTTAAACATAAAAGGAGCAGCGAAAATATTGTCGAAATGCATTTTACTCCTAGAAATGTTAACTGTATGGCAGTAAACTGGTATTAAAATACCGTCAAGCTGAATTTTTTAAATATTTCTTCATGTTACGTCGGCTATCAGGACCGCAAGCCATACAATACTCCATTCCTTTGGACACCTCAGTTTCCTCGTTCTTAAGCCAATATCTCAAGTTGCTGCTTATTTTCACTACAAGTGAATGAAGATTTCATAACAATCAGGCCTTTCACCTAAAGGCCCTGAAAATATGTGCATCTATTTGAGCGAAACTTGACAAATTATAGCCCCTTCTTTTTCCCATCGAACCTTTTATTCCGTCAGCCTGACTTTGCATGAAAAGCTACTGGCCGCCCAAGTCTTACATGTGCAAATGCTGTTGGGATAGCTGGGCTATGATCTAATTTAGAAGGTTCTCAGGAAACAGTTTAAATTAGTGAGGGTAACAAAACAAGTGGCAGGCAATTATTCCTAACTTTGTGAGTCTCCAAGCGTTGGCTCCATATCAAAACCATTTTCACAAGTGGCAACTCTGTAAACACTTCTTCCATTTTAATTAGCTCCGTACTTCTGAGGGATTGTGAAGGCTCCAGGCCTACATTGTGGGAAAGTGTCTCAGCTCGTCAATGAACTTGAAAGGACTAAGAAAATGAGGCGGTCACGGAATCAGACCCAATTTGCACGCAGGCTACAATGAGCACTCAGAGATCTGCCCACATCCCCCCTTTTTTTTTGTCTGTGCCCATTTGATTTTGATGAGTCAACAATTGCTGGATAGCGAAGCTTTCTTTTCTATTTTACAGCTGGTGACAGCATGGCCAGTCCAAGCCAGGATAGGATACAGGTCGTGGTGAACCCTTGCCCCCCATTGCCTAATCAATACAATGCAGGCCTTTCCTTTAGCAAGGCCACAAATTTCTCTCATTTTTCATCTTTTTTTTTCCTTGCAGTTTAAGTATACTTAACATTTCTGTTAACACAAGTCTGTGATCAACTTAATCTGAAAGTGGATTATTTGTCATCCCTTAAACTGGTCAAACACTTTGCTTGTTTTTAAGCCAAACTGCATTTTATGTATGTACTCTGTTTATTTCTACACTATTCCTGCCCTAAGCCACAGATAAATGTATTTATTTTGTAATAATTAATTAATTTGTTTATTTAAAGCTGCCTTTTGTATTTAATGTTGCTAGAAACAAATCAAACTCCTGTATTAGGTCACTTGGTAATGCTTTTTGCCCATTGTAGAATCTGCCATATATACAAGACCCCAGGTTCAATCCACTCTCTGTGGTGATTTTTTTTGTTAGCTTTTTTAGTCAGCTAGAGCAGCAATTAGTGGTGCTACAATTGGTCTCAGTGCCCCTGGGTTATGGAAGGGCAAACTACTGTTCAGTGAAAGTGCATTCGTCACTTTCAGTTAGAGGAGAGCAGGATTCAGATGGTGTGTGATCCCTTCCACAGGGTTGAATAGCCATCCAACAGTCATAGTCTAAGTACATTGAGTCACTTGACTGAACTAACAGAAAGCCATATGAACTGTATCCCAGCCTGGGTAGGTGTCTGCAGTCAGGATGATAGAGGAGAGTGATGAGAAAGTCAAACTGACTGACTAGAGACAAATTAGATCCATGCTACCATTTTTGTCACTATCTGTCAGCACATAGAACAGTCCACTACTGAGCTTAAGGTCAAAGTTTAGGGCTGGGTAATAGGAGGAGATGACAACATGCCTGCATCTGATCTCCTCCTCCTAAACGTGTTTCAACAGTTGGGCTGCATTATAGTGGTCAGAATCAGTCAGGATTCAGTAACTACCAGAATGCAGAGAGTGCTATCACAATTATAGGATCAAATGGCTTCTTTTACAGATATATTTTATTACTTTCATACATGTGCTGTGCAAAATGTCACTGTAGGAAGGCTGGAGCTTTGAGGCTGGTGTGCTGCCAAACACACCTGCCTCAAATCTAACTTAACAGTCCATCAGCAGATCTGGCTGGACCTTATCAAAACCTACCATTGTATCCTCGCCACTGTTAAATTGTCGTTCTACTCCAAGACAACCTTGGAAGCCAAGGAAAACCCCAGGCTCCTCTTCATCATCACCAACCAGCTCCGCCATCCACCATCTCACACCTCCCACATCCTCTCCTCCAGAACCAACTATGAGGAGATGCTGGATTTCCTTGAAATGAAAGTTGAAGGGAACCATTCAGCTGATTGTGCTCTTCCAACTACAGCAACAAAAGTACTTTAAATACTTCTCATTGAGAGGACGTGAAAAGCACTCTATCAATGTAATTTTGTTGTTTCCGTTGTCCCAAGACACTGGACAGATAGTGTTCTGGACCCAAGCTGGGATAGGGATTGGGGAGGGAAGTGGGTGGGGGGAAAGAAGGTAGATTGAAGGCACAATCAAAGAGAATATTGTTGAGGTAGGTTTTGAAGGAGGCAAGGGATGGGGCGAGGTATAGGGACTGCAGGATGGATTTCCAGAGGGGCAGAATAGAGGCCTGTTCGCCAATGGTGAAGGCCCGCTCACCTATTGTGGGGCAGGTGAGGCAGGGGACATGAAGCAAACAATACCCAAGCTCCAACCACAGCACCAAGTGACAGAGTGGCCACGCTTCTCTCTCACCACTAGTATAATCCACATTAACCCAACCACCTGATCCCTCACCCCATCCTTACCCCTCTTTTTACCTCTGAACTTTGGGAGATATGCTGACATCGGAAAAAAATGTAATACTGTTTGTATTTTGAAACCTTGCCGGTTTTTAGGGAGTTGCCGGCTTTTGGAATGTCGGATTATCGAGGTTTTATTGTAATTTTGTTGTTGTTATTTCTGCTCCCGCCTTTCGTCACTCCATCCCAGAATTCTTCAGCCTCACCCCTTTCCTTGCCCGTTCTCAAGACCTTCCTTTTTAACCATGCTTTTGGTGATCGTCCCCCCTCCACTCTCCTTTTCCTTCACCTCTCTTGTTTCCAACCCCCATCTCAGGAGAAAAATCCTTCATTGTCCAGAGCCTTGGGACGTCCTCCTGATGTGCAAGGCACTAAATAAATGCAATTTCTTGTTTCGGTTGTTGATGTGATCCTTAATACAGTACAAGTAGAGTAACTGTCTCATGCTGCATTTTTTGCAGTACAGTTTAGATCATTGCAATTTGACAGTGATTCTCTGCGAAACATGCAGTATAAATCAGTCTTGAGCCCCATTTCTCACAAGGTAGTTTCAGGAGGTGTTTGATGTAAAACCACCGAAGTACAACAACTACATATTATTTCTAATGCCATCTTTCATGTAGCATGAACATCTCAAAGCATTTCAAAGAGGCGAGGAGCAAGTAGGAGCAAAACTATTTAAGGGCTTAAACCGAATACATCATCAAAAAAACAGGACATCTTAAAAAAAAGGACATCTTTAAGCAGGTGGTGGATATAAATCAATACCTGTTCCACTCTCCTGCATTCCACCAAAGTTTTTCCCACTGTCCTAACCGACCATCTCCCAAATAAAATTAGTCATTTACTTCATAGACGTTTGTGGGACATTGCTGTGCACAAATTGGCTGTCATTTGCACTCCCAACTTACCAACAGTGTATTCTGTAAAGCTCTTTGAGACATTCTGCTGACGTGAGACCCTGTATCAAATGAAAGGATTAATACTGATTGTATTATTGGATGCTTGGTAGGTTACTGAGTGATAATGCAAGGGAGCTGGAGTAACATCAGGAGCAATAGTCAGTAAATGCAGAGTGCTGGAGTTGCTGAGCAAGTCACTCAAGAGGTCCCACTCCCCTGTCCTTGATCCTCTGCCTTGTCCTTCCTCTCCCCACAGCCCCCACACCCCACCCAAACCCTTTAACATTTTTCTCCCTTTCAAATATTAGTCTCATTCCATTTTTAAAACGAGATGAATGCAAACGTGCCCTGCAGTTCAGAACAAATGATCACATGGCTGCCAGTCTCAAGGACAGGTGGAGAATTTAGAATTTTATAAACTCTCCCACACTCACCCTCTCCATTTGTGCTGATGAAATGTCTTCCATATCCCAGCACTAATATGCATCAGTACAAAATTTACAAGAAAAAAAATTGGCACCTGCAGGTTCCTTTTAAAAAGAGACTCAAATATATTGCTTGCACATTGTGTTTTATTGAGCGGTTGACTGAACTCAATTCTCTGGCCTCTCTACAGGTTGTCCAGTGCTGAGTGGCTGCTCGGGGAAGGCAGGTGAAAGGATTAAGATGAGATTTAAAACTACTAATGCTGAATTCTTTCAAATCCATTCAACTATTGGATAATGACAGAGTTAAGGATCAATTCATGTCGGATGTCAATAGAAACTCCATTTGCAGGTCGGGTGGGGGAAGAGTAATCCTCCCCATCTAGCTTGACAACATTAGCAGAATTTTTTTTTTGCGGCAGCATCGCATTGACATCAGGGATTGAACGTTGGTTTACAGTTTCAGGTGGGGGATAAGATTCAGATGTCCAGACAAAATCAGTTACATGTGTAATTTAAGACCGGTGTTATTACCCTATTACTTAAGACAAAATAAGGATTGTGTGCATTTGATATTCTGATACAAAGGCATATTATCTCCAGCTTAAAATGCAGTTCTGATCCTGCATTGCTTGTCTGGAGCAGCAAGGCAGTCAACAATTGTCACAGTATTAGCAGAAAATGATTTGAACATACGAGTTCACAGCAGTGATATTGTGCTGTCCATCCTTCAGAGACAAAGGGGCGCTCTGTTCACACAGAAAGTGTGGTGTGGTCCCAGCAAGAGGCACTCAGCATGTGATGTCAGTGACAGCTTGAGAACCAGTACTACCCAACTTATCTCAATTAAACTTTTGTCAATTTTACGTATTATTAGCAAATGGAGTTGTAAGAATCTAAATATCTATAACACAGAATAGAGGAACAAAACACTCTCCACATGCCAGCAAACCTATGGCCTGAGGGCTACAATTTCTTCAATTATGTATAGCTTTCTTCAAAAATGATTTCTATTCTCATTTAATTGCATTCAGGGCAAATAGTACACTTCCGACACAGTTCGGTGCCTGCTTTGGAAATAGTTCTCAGGGCAGATTGTGAAGCCCATTTTAGGTCTACTCTGGGAATGTACGTTCAAATATTCAATGCTAACACATTTTTAAAACTTTAAATGTTATCTGTGTCAGTAAATAGTAGGTTGGACCCTTCTGTTCAGTTTTAGCATCTAGAACAGAAGGAATTCCAAACCTTTTGCCTGAAATTTTCCTGTTTTAGTTTTCACTGGCTAATCTAAGAGAGCCATCATCTGAAAGGTGCCTGGACAATTCCATTTGGACTTAAATCAGTTTCAATTTAAGTGAGGAACTAAGATTCATATTTATAATCCTTGCATTTTAAATAGCGCTTTTCACGTCTTTTAGACCTCTCAAAGTTCTATATTTAGGACATTATCGGGGTTGCAAAGAGAAGAGAATGAAATAAATCACAAGACAGGTTCAAAAAGAAAGGGGCTTCTGGATTCTCTCAGAATACCAACTCAACCAACCTCCCATAAATCATTAAGATGTTTCTTAAATGAGTCCAATATTCTGATATGAACTACATTCAGATTACCTATTTCAGTTGTTAATCATGCTCAATGTAAATAAATACTTCTTGATGCTTATCCTAACGCTGCCCTCCACACCGTGAGCCTGTGTCCTCTTGAGAAACAATGAAATAGGGTAGGAACCAGTGAGATTTTTAATTTCAACACAATGAGAATGCAGGGAGAAGAAGAACGTGTAGGAATGGGGAATCAGGCTTTGAGAGGAACAAGAGAGGAAAGTTGAGAGGAAGATGGACAATTGTGTTTGATTAAGATTGACAGCCCCCAACACAGCATGAGGTAGAACAGCAGATTTAATCCAGATGCTCCTGTCTCTTTTTCTTTGATTTATGAGGTTCTGATCTCAGCTAACTCTCTATTTCTCTCTCGAGCAGTACAAGGTGTTAGGTAATGTGTACTGATAGTTAAGTGGGATGATATGGTACAGGAAAGGGTATATTACCTAGCCCGAGGATACAAATCACAGGACTATTTTGATTCCAGGATTCTTCTACCATATGGGAAATGCAGCCTGTCTGAATTTAATGGTTATATTTAATCCAAACATTGCTCTGCTGCTATTTGCAAAGTCCAATATACTGTATATTGTCTGCTAACCTGCTGTCTTAAACTGTTAATTCTTATATTCAACCCATGTCCTGAGCTCCATCTAAATTTGATAAACAAGAAGGATGAAAGTTTTCTTTGAATCCCATTGCATTCAGTAAAGGTATAACTAAGATTGAGAGATTTAGGCTCCTGGTTGCCTCTAGGGTTTGACATGGAATGTGCATACAATAAAATGTTTGTATCGTTTTGAAAAAACAGAATTTATGTTATGAGACTTCTGTAATAAAATGGGAAACTGAGTTGCAACAGAGCATTTTGCTAAAAGGTTTGATGAGATGCAGTAGGGGGAATGTGAATGTAAAAATAACAATCATTGCGCTCAATATAGTGCTTTCCACATTGGGAGGATGTCTCAATGTGCTTCACAGGATATACTGTAAAGTGTTATTGACAGTGTAATTTGTCATGAACGTTGCGGGTAATTACCACATAAAATGTCCCGCAAACGGTCATGAAGTGAATGAACAATTTTATCTGGGGATTGTTGGCCAAGAAACCAGGGGAACGTCCCTTCTCTTTTCAAATTGTGTCATGGGATCTTTGACATTTCCCTAATCAGGAAGAGTGCACCTTGGTTCAACATCTCATCTGAAGTATGGCACCACCAACAAATCAGCACACCTCCAGTAATGCATAGGAGTGTCAACCTAGACGATGAGTTAGGTCAAAATACCAATGTGGAATTTGAATCCACGATCTTCTGACTCAGAGATGAGAGTGCAATCAACTGAGAGCAAAGCTGACACAATTAGATACTGGTACATGTATCCAGCAACAACTTTGATGGTCAGACCAAAGCTGAATGCAAAGCATCAAATCCTGCCACTGGATTCATCAACATTAGAAGAATGATTTATTTCAAACTGAAGTGGTCATAATGTAACACCTCCATCGGTAAACTCACTGCACATTTTCTAACTCAGCCATCAGACTAGGAAGATCTTGGGTTAGATTTGTTTCTTGATCTGTGCTATTAGCCATAAAGCAGTAAGGTGATACAATTGGCTTCAATAACTATAGAGTGGAACCTACAAGCCAAGATTCCCAATGGCCCCTAGTATCAACTGAGGACAGAATTGAGTTCTGATGTGATACCCTCAGCAGGCAAACGGTCAGAGAATACTGCTCTTTAAGACACCTTAGAAGGTCACCTAGGTGTATGACGTATGGAGAAAGGATAGGTGAATGGGACTGAAAGGATTGCGCTTGAGTAAGCTGGCAGACACAATGGGCCAAATGGTCTTCTTCTGTGCCACAAATCTCTGTGTTTACAAATGAACAGTCACTTGGTAGCAAAGTAATCTCAATAGGAAAGCTCAAGTTCAACGTCACATTCATCCTACTGTATCACAATCATTTGATTAACTCCAGAGATCAGAGTTCTCCTGGAACATCACAGAGCACACTCAGAACAACAAAACCAGGTGCTTTGTTGTAATGCTATTAAAGAAATAATTGCCGTCCAACACTTTAATATTAAACAAAATGCTTCTGAACGTTCCTGCACCTCTCATTGGATCACCAGTTTTCAATACAACGCAGGGAAGGGGAGTCGGTATCAGTTAATATTTATTTGTGTATTTACACAGTATTTGGTGTGAATCAACCTTTTCCTGAATCTACCAAGGGTAGAGGTGAGGAACACCAAATTTATTTTTGAGTGTTCTTAGTCTCTCAGCAAATCTAGCAGTCCCAAAACAACTTTTTTTTTTACACACTGAGTTCTGCTGTAAATTACTTGGCCCAACACCCCATAGAGAGCGGAAGAGCAGGTCTTTTCATGTGAATAGTAAGATTCCGCTGTCAGGCACCACTGTGTCGAACTATAACTGTGTATAGTTTCCAGGCTTAATCAATACAGATGGGTTTCTAATGGGGTGAGACAGAGTATGTGTGTGTGTGTGTTGGGGGGGGGGTATTGAATAATACAAGAGATTCAGAAGGCGGCTTGCTTCATACTTGGCAGCTGCGTTTTCCTCTCTTGAAGATTATTAAATAAAACACCTGCAGACACTCCTGGCTCTTTTTTTACCAGCCATGTGGATGCTATTAGCAAAATTCTTTTGTCTGATTTACTTTGTTCCTAATCGGTTTGAGATTTCTCCTTTTGGAGAGTATACCTGCAGCCCGGCATGCACTACTGCATTCCAGAGAGGAACCTTGTGCACAGAGATCGTCAGAGCCATCAACACAATACAGCTCCCCGGCAGCTGTGCCGTTTATCGCAGCACAAATTTCAGCACCAGAGACGCAAATTAATATTTTCTCTGACTGCTCGGTTGACAGAGGGGAAGAAGAAAGCCGAGGGAGATAGTGTCTTCTGTTAGCTGTCCGAGCAGCTGAAGAAGCAGCACGAACCTCATCAGAAATTACCTTATACAAGTAAAAATATCAGGAACGCATAGCCAGTCTTTATAATAGTAAAACAGTACTAATAATTCTTGCATTTGATATAGTGCTTTTCACGTCTTCTAGATGCCTCAAAGCGCTTCGGGGATTGTACTGTAAAGTGAAATGACTGTATATTTGTGGGTGAAACGTGGCAGCCAATTGCGCACAGCAGTGTCCCACAAACAGTCATGGATTGAAATGACCGATTTATTATTATCATGCGTGTAGAGTAAGGAAACTTGCTCAAGTTTTCACCCTGCCTCGAATCGAACCCAGGGCTCTCGCTTGTAAGGCGAGTGCTCTAACCACTGAGCTACAAGTCTTTATAAGAACGCCATGCCAAACAACAGTATAGGTGCTCTAATAACCAGAGACCCGGGAATTCATTCTAAATTCCACATTCCAGAAAACTTATATTTTTTTCTGCAACCTGGTTCTCTTCCCTCAGCTTCTCATTATTTCGACAATATTTTTGAGCCCTTTTCCTCCTCCTGAGGAACAGTTCAATAGTCCAACTCTGGTACCTTGTCGAAGTTACTGTTAGCTTTCAACAGTAGCTAACATGTTCTAATCCTTGAAATTCAGTTTCAATTCATGTGCAATATAAACCAAAGTTCTCACTTGTCCCTATAACAATTATACAAGTATTATCTATAAATAGTAAGTTAACTAAAGGAGTATTTTTGCCCACAGAATACACACAGCCACATCACTTTATAGTATATCTTGTGAAGTGCTTTGAAACATCTCAATGTTTGTGATGAGGCTCCATATCAAATGCAAGGATGAATTAGTATTATCCCCTGGAAATTGTGGCTTTATTTAATAGGTAACAGCTTACACCTAAATGCTTTAGCCCCCAATCGTGAGCCCTTTCAGAGAGCCAGTCCACCACTAGCTGTGGAACAGAGATTTAAGCACATGCTCTGAAGTACCTTGAAGTCTCAATGATCAGCTACTGGACAAATTAGCCAGTAACAATGCCTTGAACCACCTGCCTGGCTTTGTTAAGTGCATTTCCTGGAAGGCAGTTCAACCCAAGCTAATCTCTGTCCTAATAAAGATATTTCTTGAGCGTCCTTGAGTGCCCTTGAATGTCTTGACCAGATAAGTTGTCCTCTTCACCGCTGTTTGTGAAACCTTGCTTTGTGGAACAACAGCTGTTTCGTTTGCGACAGATTCACAGTCATTACAATTGACAGCAACTACCTACAAATAAGTTACAGATATTTGAAAAATATATTGATTACGTATATCAATTGCAATTGGAACAATTGTTATCATATTGTTTCTCTAAAACAAGTTACTTATTTTATCATTTTCAAAACGGCAAAGGGTGAGGGGACCCAGGAGATTTGGCCCCAAAACCTGAACTACCTGGGATGTTAATAAATATTTGCTAAGGGAGTGACAGGAATGCTGTCAAATTCATTCTGAGGATTCACATACTTCAGGGTGGCACGACAGGGAATTGATTAGAACTTTTTATTTGGCTGTTTGGCAGTTTCTAGAATACAAACCAAACATCCAAATTCCACTTTTAATGAAAACACAGGTGTAGATTCCCACATTCAGTGGCAATAGTATGCCAAGCACACAGAGCTGCCAGCAGCGTTCCATTTCACTGCAGTGAAGTAAGTCTCCACCACTTGCCAACTGAAGGCATTGGAATGTGTCCGTCCTCTTCTTTCATTCCACAAGCAAAAGGTTCACTGTTTGATATTTCTCTCTCTTATCCTAAACCCCTAACTTGTAAGGTGGTCCTAACTGGACAGCAGTGAGAAGCTCGCCATTGTTTACAATGCTAAGATGGTTGTACCAAGTTAAAGTCCAGAAATACACCCTCTGCAGTCAACCAAACCTTAGTTCTTGCCAATCTGTCTCTAACCTGGGATTAGGTAAAACAGGGTGAGTCTTGCTGAGAGAGAAATTTGAAATCCATACCAGACAAATGAAAACCATTCATATGTGGAACTCTTTGTACTTTGCTTTGGAATATAGTGATGGGTTTCAATATCAGACACCTGTCTGACCGAGAAAAAATATAGTTTGGGCTGTCGTTGGCAATCTGAGAGATTTTCACAACTCCAAGTGAAAGTCATAACTAAAAACATACACACATGTGGGTATTGCTGGTTAATTCACTGAACAGTGCAATAAATCCCAAATACAGAGCAGCTACTCAATGCAAAAACCCTCTGCCATACCCAAAGCCTATACTGTATTTTCTATTCATAGTTTTCATCTTTAATGCTAGTATCTATCCTAAAGCAGCAAAACAATTGGCCTACACACCCTCCCACTCCTCCACTGACACATCTGCACATTAAATCCATAAGTAAATACATACAAATATGTTTTGGGTATCTGCTATCTAACCAATGAAGGATAAAACCTGTGCTTTGTCAGATGTCAAATGACTAGCTAATGACTACCCTCCTTTGGTTCCTGAGACAGGTGGGCCAGCAATACTCCAGCACTGATATGACAGAATTAGGTAAGCAGGATGTGTCCCAACAGTTTGGGGAACACTTCAGTTTTGGTTTGGATGCTTTTAAGCAATGGTAATGGGTCCACATGTGTCAGATATCAGGCAGACCAATAACAACAACAACAACAAATTACACTTGTATAGCAGCCTTCGTGTCGGAAAGATGTCCCAGGGCACTGGGCAGTCAGGGTTTTTTGGACCCGAGAGGTCTCAAAGAATTAGAAGTAAATAATCTCTCTGACTTGGAAGCTGTTACCTGGCTGGAAAAAAAACAGATTTGTAGTAGGTTTGCAGAAGGCCAACAGTTTGCAAAAATATTATGTTTAACGTGATCTTTTGTAAAACAAACAGATGCAACACTGCAGATTGTCACACTATTTTGTTTCATACTTTGGCACCAAAGACATTTGGACTTTGAAGTCTCTTGCCAAGACTTGCAGTGTTTCAAACCCCAGATGGAATGCACATGTCATCACAGAAACAGAGGTAGTTTTTTTTTAATGAGTTCACACAGTGTTTGAATCTTTCGCCTACTCACTTGTTCCTTCCACCTTCTTTTCAGGTTCCCCCCCACCACCCCTTTACCTTGTAATGAACGTAGGAACAACCAACAATCCACCCCCATGCCTTTGTTGATGCTCTTCCCGGTTTAATCTCTGATATGTGTACATTCAAGATCCAGAGGTAGAATCTCATCAAAATCAGAAAAAAAAAGAATGAGAGAAGACTAGGAAAATTAAGAATAGTGATTAGGTGACAGTGTTTTAAAAACTTGTAAAGTGTAGGAGGAAGTGGAGACACAGAGATGAGCATTTCCACAATTGTGAGGATCTGGGAACAAATGGGTTTGAGTTTGGAGCTGTTACAAGTCATATGCCCTGATCTCAATACTACAACCACAATGTGCGCTTCTATAGGGCCTTCCACCCATTATAGTGACTCAGACCACTTAACAGTGGCAGAGCTGGACTGCAAACAGTGTGGGTGGGGGGTGGGGGTTAAGAGATGACCGTAAGCACTGTCAAAAAGCAAGATTTTCAGGTGGGACTTGAAAAAGGGGAGAACAGAGGCAAGGCAAAGGGATTGAGGGGAGTGTTCCACAGTTTTGTAGCGTATTGGCTGAAAACACAACCTCCAAGATGGAACAGGGTTTGCGAGCGACAAGCAGAAGGCCAGTGGCAGTTGCGCGGAGGCACCAGGTGGATGAAATAAGCATCAAGCGTGTATGTACATCACAGTCTTACCAGCGCCTTGGGACATCCTCCTGGGTACATTTGTGTGCATTATCCCCAAACTCTTCTCCACTTTAAGTACATGGATCCATAGTACATCTCTACTGAGGTGCAAGGCAGCAGGCCTGTACGTTTATTTTTGTGTTATTTCTTTTTCTGTGAAGCCCTGCAGCTCAGTGGTTAGAGCATGAGACCTGTGTTCGAATCCAGGCAGGTCAGGGCGAAACCTTGCAATAAGTTTCCTTACTCCACGTGCCTAATAATAATCCTTCAAAAAAAAACACAATAATAAAATTGGTCATTTCAATCCACAACTGTTTGTGGGGCACTGCTGTGCACAATTGGCTGCCCATAAATATACAGTCAATTCAGTTTATAGTATATTCAGTGAAGTGCTTTGAGATGTCTAGAAGATATGAAAAGCGCTATATCAAATCAAAGGATTATTATATTATTATAAATGTAATTTTGTTGTTGTTACAGTAGGAAGGGGATCCAAATTATCATTTCCCTCCCTCCGGCTTCCTCAAAGAGGGGAAAATGAAGTCATTAACTGAATTGGGATTCAGCATAACTAGGCATAAAATTAAGGATCCTCAATGAAAGGAAAATTGGGGGAAGTTAGGAGATTTTTTTTCCATATGGAATTGCTAGAATGTCAAATGTCTTATTACAAATGGGCTGCATGGTCAAAACACATTTAAACAATCACAGGCTGTTTTCTGTGCTAACTCTTAACTGACGAAATTCTATAGCTCTATGTGAATTATATTAAAATGCATTAGAAAAGGGCAACAGAATTATAATTAGGCAGTTGGCACACAATGCCAAACAATATCTTCCTCGAGGGCCACTCTGTCTGTGTAACACCACAGCTACAGTCATGGGACGTGGAACTGCAATTTCCTATCTGGAGAGCTCTCCTGGCTTCAATCATTCCACTCACCAAACTGAGGTTGTCACTCTTCCACAGGAAGTGGAGGAAACAATAAAACTATTAGTTCTATTGAATAATTACATTTAGTAGGAGCCTTTCACTTGCTTTATGCAAGGTAGGATAGTCTCTTAATACC
The DNA here is from genome assembly GCA_035084275.1 of Hydrolagus colliei. NCBI lineage: Eukaryota > Metazoa > Chordata > Chondrichthyes > Chimaeriformes > Chimaeridae > Hydrolagus > Hydrolagus colliei. Next base: position 5,588,824 of record CM068758.1, on the reverse strand, counting down.
ATTCCTATGCCTTTTGTTCAGAGAGCTACAAGAGGACAGGGCGGCATAGAATCTTATAGCACAGAAGGAGGCTATTCAGCCTATCGTGCCTTTGCAGAATGGAAAGCTGTGAAAGAGTTATCCATTTAGTCTTACTCCCCTCCCCTTTCCCACATCCTTTTACATGTATTCATCATTCTGAAATATTCGTCAATTTCCTTTTAAAAAAAACTATGATGGATTTTGTGTTAACTAACTTGCTACCTTTTTAGGCTCTGGAATGACATGTCCTCACAACATGTTATGGTAAAAAAAAATCTCTAAGGTCTCTCTTTGTTTTTCTTGGTAGCTCTCTTTAATTTCTACCCTCCCGTTATTGATTCGCCAACCAATAGGACTCGTCTCTCCTTATTTATCCCCATAATTCCGAACACCTCGAGCAGGTCTACCCCAAACCTCCGCTGCTCAAATGCAAACAGTTCAATTTCTTTAGGGGCTTAAGAGCACATAGTGTCAGTGGGAAAAACAGCACCAGACATGGGCACTGAATCACAACTCAGAAAATAGCTGATGTGGAGGTACATTTGTTGACTGAACATAAATGCTTTTGGGAGCTGAAATTCCAACCAGTCTCGATGTACATGACCATTTTGTTTTAAGATTTGTAGACGTTCCAAAACAATCACTTAGAAATATGGAACATTCTTAAAATTTAATCTCAATTTGAATGCTGGTGGGGCTGAAAAACCTGTGGAAAGTTGGCTTCCAAATTAACATTTTTTAAACATATTCCACAATTCTGCTCCATCTTAAATTTTTAAACAAGATGGTTTTAAAATCTTCACCTTTCACCTCTTATTCCAAATCCACTGATAGATTTGTCTTGGAGCAGAAGCTTTGAAACAGAGGTATGTCATCGCCATCTCTTGGTCGACCTCAGTAACATCATGTGTTTATTTCTCACAGTATCTTCAAGACATGAAGTTTTTTTAATATAATAATGCTTGCATTTAATATAGAGCCTAATCTTCGATACGTCTCAAAACGCTTCACAGAAAATTCTGTAAAGTAAATTGATTGTGTTTTGTGGGCAAAACACAACAGCCAAAAGCGCACAGCAGCATCCCACAAACAGTGACCAATTTTTTATTGAAGGAATTATTACCCCCAGAAAAATGATCTGCCAATTTACTAACTACCGGGTTCCTACTTACTGCTAGGTAAGCAGAGGTGTGTAGAGTAAGGAAACTTGTCCAACATTTCACCCTACCGGGAATCGAACCCAGGGTCTCTCACTTGCGAGACATATAATCTAAACGCTGAGCTACAGGACTATCTAATCTGAATGACAGAGCTAAGAAAGACATGTAGACATTATAAAGTGCAGTGTGCATTTGCTGAAATCTACATTAAAAATCACATTGGATCAAAAATTTAAAAAGTGCTGAATTGAAATGAAACTCCAGACTGTGTTCACTATTCTAACATTTTGATCCAGATTGAAACCGGATGTTAGGAAAACCTCTGGTATTTTGCTTGACTGACCAGGTGTTTTGTGAAAAATTACCACAGCTATGCCGAACGAACATCTCCCAGCAAACAAGATGAAACCGTTAGGTAGAAATATTATGATCTTTCTTTTTGATTATATATTTGATATTGATGTACAGTACCATCCCACTCAATATTCAAATCCCTATCAATTACATTTGTCCTCCTTTCTGTAAATCTTATTTATTGACTCCATCACAAAGGTATGAAACATCTTCGGTTTATCACAGTGTCCGAGCTGTTTACAGAATTCTGCAATATTTTGAGTGGATAAATGGTGAAAGATTATTCCTGCAGTTTGGAAAATCAGTAACAAAGAACATTACCAGAAGAGGTCAGGGAAGATTAAAAGACAATTTTTGAAAAAGTCAATCGGCATACTGAATGCTTCGAGGTACGTCATCATTGATGCTGAAACATCGAAATAGTAATACCCTCTCCATTTGAAATAGTGCCTTGTCATGTCAAAAGATTTCAAAGTGCTTCACTATGATTTTTGTAAAGTGCACAGGATGTGTATTTTGTGGATTAGTTTGTGAATCAAGACCAAGAAATTATAACTACCTAAAAGCATTATACATAAGCTTCTTCCAGACAGAAGAAAAGGGAAACAGATTTTAATTTCAGGATGGATATAAAGCCAATGGTGAAAAATCGTGACCAAATTCAGGAACCCACCTACTGAAAAATCTACACACATCAGTAGGTGAGGAAAAGATTGACTTTGTTTATGATGCCCCAGTGATTGAAAACTCTGCTAATTATCTTTTTCCAGGATCATACACAGACATTAGGCAGGGTGCTGGAGGCCAATCATTGGGCTTCAACCCAATATAATGCTGTATTATGTTTGTTAAGCGCTCTGAGATGCCGTCCGGCGTGGAGGGCGCTATATAAATCGAAGTTGTTGTTGTTGTTAAGGGGTGACAATTACATTAGGAACTAGAAGTCTGATTCAATAGCAAATTTTAAGAGAGGGGTAGATCATTATTTAGGGAGGTCAAGTCTGCAGATGGAGAGTGTGCTGGGGTGAAATTGATTTGTACAGCTCTTTTCAAAGAGCCGACACAGACATAATGGGCCAAATGGCCTCCTTCTGTGCTGAGTAATTCTGTGATTCTACGAAGTCGTGGATTTTCTGTGAGAACCATATTCTTGGTCTTGATGCACAAGCTGAAAATACATGGTCACTACATTTTGTGAAGCACTTTGGGACATCCTCCCAATGTGAAACATGCAAAACCAATTGTAAAGGTTATTATTACTATTAGTTACTTCACTCTGCAGTAAATGTTGTGAAGGGCTTTTACACGTCCTCCCGATGAGAAAGGCACTATATCAAACATCAGCTTTTTTAAAAAAAAATCTGTAATGCACAAAGAGTTAAAGTTTAGTGAAATATTCATCCCTTAAGGAGCCTATGTGGTGCAGATGGTAGAATACTTGCCTCACGACTGACTGAATGATGAAGAGCCAAGGATTTTGAAGGTTAAGGAGAACCCAGGCCGAGCGAGGGAGATGGCTCTTCTCTGGAAGCCCAAATTCAAATGTTACCAATTATCACAGAAAAATTTACATTGAGTTTGGAAATTGAATTATAGAAAAAAAAAGCAGATTTCACATATGACAGATAAATTCATTAAAGTGAACAGAGACAAATGTTTCTAAATATCCTGTCTAAATGGACACAGAATGCTGGAATTACCAACAATGCAATAAAAGCAGAGTCATGTTTGACACATCATGGAGATCTTTTTCTCGATTTTACTAATGGAAACACTAAAGTTGAAATTATAAATATTACTCCTTGTACCGTTGTCCCCCCTTGCATCCCTATTCTCATTTTAGCTTACGATGTACACATTAGTAACCATGGCAACTATTTGAGCTCTCTTCTGAACATAAGTAATAGAGTATTCAAATTGCTATTTAAGTCTTGTATAACTCATTGGTAAGGCTACATTTGGAACACTGTGTGCAGTCTTCAACCTCTAACTTTCAAGGAGTATTGGAAAAGTTCCAGTGAAGAGACAACAGGCCGATTTAAAGTCCCAAGTTACATCGATGGGCTGACAGATTCAACTTTCTTAATAATAATTCTTGCATTTGATGTAGGGTTGTAGCAGGTCATCGGAATGTCTCAAAGAGCTTTAATGGCTATGCTGCAAAATGGTGTGACCATGTATTTTATGGGCGAAGTGCGGCAGAGCACAGTAATGTCTCAAAACGCTATGAGCTGACTGACCAGTTTACTTGAGGGATTGTTGGCCAGAACATCTGGACAAACTTCCTTCTCTTTTCGAATACAGTAGTGTCGTTTTGATTAAGGTCCACCTATACGGGCAGACAGGACCTCAGTTGAACATCTCAGGCAACCTCCCACCCCACGTGCATTGGAGTGACAACTTAGACAATGTGATTCTATGTCCCAAAGTAGGGTTTGAGCGACCAACTTTTGACTGAGGAGAGAGTGCTACCACTGAGGCAGGCTGACACTGTTTAAACAGAGCAAAGACAGAATACGAAAAACTATGTAATGAGGTGAAGAAAATATAAATGTACAACATAGCAATAAGCCATGCAGCCCAACCAGGCTGTGTCAAAGCATAAAGTCAAATGTACATGGATTATTAAAACTTGCAATCTTTTAATAAGTCTTCAGAATGGATTTTCACATTGTACCAATTTAGTGTAAACCCCCTATTTTTAGCATCAGACCTCCTGAAGAACTTGCTCTGTAATGAACTCAGCATGACACAGCTCATCTCCTAAAGAAACGTTCTGAAAAATGTTACTGTATTCCCCAAAAGGTAATCAAACAAACCTACAGCCCATCTAACTAATCTCACATCCCATAATTTTTGTTCTTGGCTGGTTGCTTTCCTCAGTTATGACATTTCATTATGGGCCCAGCACTTCAGGGACGATTAGTCCCGGAGTTAGCCTATACCTACTCTCCCCGAGGAGCCTATAGCAACTATTTCTGATGCCACAATGTCTGAGGAGCCACCCCTTCAACATGTTAAGCACTGTATACATGTCAAGTTCACTGTAGGTTCATAAAATAAAAGAATTGTGAGTCAAGCCAACACACTACTGTGATCTTCAATGACTTGCATCTTTAAGCTATACAAACTCTTGAAGTTTAGGTAGCTAAGTGCATTTCTGGTGGATATACCTTAATCAATGATTCCTTGAATCTGTGCAAAACTTGACATACCATGAAAACTTCTCTGGTGCATCATCTGATCTGCTTGATTCTTGCTGAAGACAATGATCTCCTGGCATCTCTTACTTCAGTCCTTGCCAAACTCCACTGGCTCCCTGTCACTGATCGGATCGACTTCAAGATCCTCACCTTTATATCCCTCCATTCCTCTGCACCTCCCACCTCTTTAACCTTCTCTCTCCTCTTCTCTCTACTGGGTCCAGCCACCTCCTTTGTCCCACGAATCTACCGGTCTAGCATCAGCGGCCATGCTTTCAGCCACTACGCACCAAAACTTTGAAATTCCCTCCCTCAACCCCTTCACCTCACCCCCTCCTTTCCCATCTTCAGGTCATGCCTGAAGACCTTTCTCTTTGACTGTGCTTACGGTCCCCCTTTCCGTATGGTTAGGCCTCGGCTCCGTCAATGTGAAGCGCTCTGAGATGCCGCCCAGCTTGGAGGGCACTATATAAAATGCATGTTGTTGTTGCTGTTGTTATATAATGTGTTGGTGACACAGACAAAGGCAGAGTGCGGTTCATATTCCACCTACGGCTCCAGTATGATTTTAGAATGAGCCAGTTGGGTAAACACCATCATTTTGGTCTCTCAAGGCACAGCACATGTGCCAATCGATTCTTACAACTCGAGATCTTCTTCCACATTCCCCTCCAGCTTCAAATATACCAACATCCACAAACACATTGCTCTTCTTCCCACCCGCCCATTTAAAATATTGAAATTAAGCTTCATTAATCCTGAAATTAAGCACTTTCAGTACTTCAACAATCAAGTTCTCAGTATTTGATTCCTTCTACAGACTAACAAAATCTTGAGATCATCCAATTACTGAAACTTAACTTATCTCATCTTCCTTGCTGCTCCTTTCAAACCTATTGGTTTCCTGTGGAAACCATGACCCTTCAATTGGGTTTCTCAATTTTTTAAAATTCACAATAATACAAGACAGTTTTTCTTTATAAATTACGACATACGTTTGGATGCAGTTTTCTTATGAATTTGGCACTAATTTAAGAAACTACTTCTTGTAGATTAATAGCAATAACACTGTGCCTGAACTGGTTCTGTCAACACCTGTCATCTCCTTGACATCCTTAATCTCCAATAATCTGTTCCCCATTGCTTTTTAAAGACCAGTTCTGCCTACATTTTCACATATTTTATTTATTAGCATTGCAAATAGGCTTCTACATAGTAATAAATTTGCCAAGGTTTAATTGTCCTCAAAATGCAATGTAAAGTGTTAATGTAATTCCTATTTGTACAGTTGTGAAGGGCTTTCCTGATTAAAGATACTTGCTTCTCACCTTTTCATTCTTACTCCCTACCTCTGCGACCTCCTAAACCCCTACCACCCTGCCCGCTCCCTCCACTCGGCGGGCTCTGGCCTGCTTCATGTGCCCACCTCGCCCGCCTCACCATTAGCAGCAGGCTTTCAGTCAATCTGCCCCACCTTCTGGAAGTCCATGCCACAGTCCCTCTGCCTAGCCCCTCCCTTGCCTGCTTCAAGACCTGTCTCAAGACCCTCCTCTTCAACCATGCCTTCGATCCATGCCTCCTTTCCACCTCATCGCTCTCAACCTTCCCGATCTCAACCGCCAGCTCCAGTTCAAAACACGGATTGTCCAGGGATTTGGGACATCCTCCTGTTGTTGATGTTCTTTATGTTGCCAATTGTATGGTGGATACTTTAATCTCTTATGAGGTGATATCCTTTTTTTTTAATAACATCAAGCCCTTGCTACTTACAATACTCTTATTGAATAAAAGAAAAATGTTAGTTTTTCATGTTAACTTTCCGTTGTGTTAAAAACGCAAGATGGGAGGAGAGGGAGGGGCTGAAAATTATAAGTAGGGACAACTGTAGTAGAGGCATTGAAAGAGTATTGCTGGAAATTTATGAAAATGTCACGATAGAATATTTGATTTTCCATTCTATCTGCTGAAAATTAGAAGAAATATGTAGGACAATGAAGTTAGTGTTCATATAGGCAGTTGGGATAGTTTGGAAATACTTTTAGAGAATAAAATAATTTGCACCTTTCCACAAAGATAAAAAAAAGGGAAATATTGAATTTACAAACCTTTCCATTAGTATTAAAAGTAATTCAACCATGTCAGTTAAGTTTGTTCCCTGCATCTTTGAAGCAGAGAACTAAGTATCCTACTTTAACCTTCTTGACTACTTGTCGTTTTATAAAATATATTACATTGTATTGTACAAAATACAAAAACCATCAATTGAATATAGTGCTAAATTGTACTTCATAACATAAAGGGATGAAAATCCTGTATCCTATATAATACAAAAGAAAATAATATTAGTGATGTAATTTGGGATTTTCTAATAAATGTGCCGAATTGTACATGCAAAATACCTGTGAGGTTTTATCTTTTTTCTGGAAACAGTAGCTGTTTCTAACATGAATATACAAGCATTTTGGAAGTTTTGCTGGAAGTAGGAAATTACAGTATATCTTTTTCCCAGCAACAAAAGCTCCAAAAGTACTATAGTTTGCCTTCTATACAGTATGTATTGTGTTTTTCCTCTCCTAATCTCCTTCTTGAGCTCACTAGCCTGACATGGTGAATCCAAAACTGTGTGAGAGGGACAAAGAACCCTGATGGATCTCTGATGGTGCCAGACGACCGTTCCCAGCCCCCCACCATACACACACCACACACTTAGTAAGAGATTAAGGACAATAACTTTGCCTCCACTTGACACCATCCTCACTGTATCACACCATAACAACACTTTCCTCCTTGCCCCCTGAGTTGCTGTCATTTAATTTGGTTCCACAGAACAACATTCTTCCAGTTGATGTTAAACATAAATAATCAATGTTAAACATAGACACTGGCCGCAACAGGTAAGCAATTAAAGAAAAATGTTCCCTTTGAAAAGCTCATCTGGTAGCACTCATGCCAAGAGGTTGGAGGTTCGAGCCCCGTTTGGCGCACATACTGTCTAGGCTGACACTGCATTTCCGGAGGTGCCAATCTTTGGATGATCCTGTCTGCCTGTTCAGGTAGGGCAAACAATCCCATGGCACTATTTGAAAAGAGACGGGAGTCTCTCTTGGTCTCCAGATTTAACAATCCTCAAATAAAATTGGTCATGGCTGCTTGTGGATTATTGCAACACGTAAATTGGCTGCTGTGTTTCACCTACAATGTACAATCATTGTACTCTGCGGTATATTTTGTGCAGCACTTTGAAACATCCTTCTAACGTGACATCAAGATCATTATTGTTGGGATTATGTTTAAGATGAGATGCACACTTGAAAAGAGTAGGCAAGAAGGTTAGATAAATCAAATAGCAATTAAGCAACTCCAAGCCTGCAGATTTTAGGAGAGAGGATTGAGACTGGTGAGGTGTTCCACAATTTTGAAATCTTGGGATATAATGAGTTAAGAGTAAGAGATCATGTGATGAGTTTTAATTTTAACATTGTGAGCATGAAGATTCTATCGGACAATCTGGCAACAACCAAAGGAAAGATTGGACCATTGACTTAGTATTTATATAATACAGAAAGATGAGAGATTTATCATAGTAAAGTTTCCTGCCCCACAGAATTAACCTGAGTACATACTCTTGGTATTACAGTTGAGCTGTTTAAATATTCCAGTCTTAAAAATAGACTATATTTCCATTGTTTATATCGATTATTTCTAAATTGGAAAGAACCATCAACCAAAATTACACTCAAAATTATTTCATCTCCATCCTCACACTGGACATTTTTGTTCTTTTTTAAAAACAATATTTCTATTATTTTTTTTAAATCTATTTGATTAACTTGATCTCTCCCTAATGTTGCCAAGGATACATCATTACAGGGTTAGATCCGAAAACAACTCAGCGAGCCTGGAATTTTTTTTGTCCTGCACCACTGTAACCAATATATATTTAATGTTTTCTTTTTAAAACTTAATTCATAAAGTTGCTGAAAAAAACTAGATCCTATTGCTGCTATTCTAGATCTGATTTCTATCATGTTACCCAGACATTGCTACATTTTTGTGATATAAACACAGCTTGCTTTCTGGGTTGAAGGTGGTTTGAGACACTGCCAGACAGAGGCGACAGAGAAACGATGATGATAAGTAGTTTCTAATGGGATTGAATTACCTTAAATTAGAGAGATTCCAGCTGGAAGATAAAGTAAAAATAGCACTAAAAGGTAGTGATTATGTACATTTCATTCAGCTCCACTTAAGTGAAATACCTCTAGGGAGAATGATTAGGTGATCAGAAATTTTTAAAACTAAACTATATATTCTGTCAGTGGTCTTGCTTGATTCTGGCAGGTTTAGATTTTAAGAGAAACCCAATAGTTTCCCTCACCAAAAAACAGAATCACTAGAACTGCCTAGGAATGAGTGAAGGACCCTGTGTTGCTGATCATTGGTCCATAGTTAGATCTTATAATGGCTTTCCAAGCTTATAACCAAAGCTCTGACTTCCTACTCTTCAGATGGAGATTTAACATCCAGCGAGATACTTTCACTGAAAAATAATAGGTATTCGGCACTGGACAGGCAAGGCATTAGAACACTGTCCTTTTGTACTTCCTTTAAGCTAATATCTCTCTAACTATTATTGTTCACATTCTGGAATGAAATAATTTGAACAATCTCTGAAATATGATGAGATTTTCTGTAAGTGATTTTAAAAAGCATAAAATATTATCACATTGCCTCTCAGTGGATCACAGATAATGACTTTCAAATTTAGTGACTATTTTTGAAGGTATATATTCTGGCATTGCTAGTTTCCAGTAACAAAAACAACAACAACAACAATTTCAATTTATATATCCCCTCCATGCCGAACGAGTGCTCAGAGTGCTTCACAATAGCGGATCCCGGGACTGAGCCAGGGGCAGGGGGTAGAAAGGTGACCAAAGGCATGGTCGAAAAGAAAGATCTTCAGCTGTGACCTGAAACTGGGAAGAGAGGGGGTGAGGTGAAGGGAGTGAGGAAAAAAGGCACCCACGCTGTCAGAACAGGCCTTTGCATGCATTGCCGGATCCTACATTGCAGCCAGTCGACGTAAGGGGCTATTCCAAAATAAAACCAAATTTTCACTTAATTTCCTGGAGTTTGGAGAGTTACATTTTCCACAATTTTCTCCTAGCGTTTGACAGAACAATAGAAGCAAATTTGTGAATACAAAATTACATCAACAATCATTATTGATACAGTACATAGCCTTACCTGTGTCACTTCTGAATTGAGCGAGCTTTGTGTTGGCATTGATAACAAGTACAGTAGAAAATGTCCCATTCCCCAACATTTTTTTGGCGCAAACAATATTCCCACAAAAATAAGCAAACAAAAAAAGGAGGATAGCAGCATAAAGTGATTTTTGGCATTGTCAACTTTACATAGTCCCCAGCAAACTTCTCCAAAATTGGCACTTCCTCCACTGCTTGGCACCAAGCTTCTACTTCAATTTGAACAAAATGCCTTTTGGAATGTACTAGTTTGGAGAGCGTTTTTGCACTGTTCCTTTTCTCTCTTTATGCAATTAATAAAATCTGCAGTGGGCAAGCGGATCCCTCACTGAGGCCAAAGAGGTGATGAATTTGGCTCTAAAATGAACCCTATGGCCATTTTGGAGCCATTCTTATTTTATTGGTTGACATTTCTTTTAGATCTTGGCACCATTCAGGACTAGTTGTTTATGCCATCAATTGCCCATGCTTGTTTTGAGTCAAAAAGAAATGTCAGATTAACCGGGACCAATTGAATCCCTTGGACTCTCAACAAATGAGGAGCATGGATCTAAGGGAGTACATATTACTGACATGGAGTGAAATTTCAGGAAGGGAAGTAGAAAATGTGTGACATATTATTTTTGAAGAAACTGTCTAGTTGTCATCTTTGATAAACCTTCAAAATGCAAGAAAATGGAATCCAGGTTCCTCCAATGATTCAGCCACTAAATGTTCAGCCAAAATGGTGATGCAGTGGCTACAGTTAGCATTATTATTGCCCCAGACAAAGGCAAGGAAAGTTAGTCTGATTGTTAAAGTGAAATCATTCTGAAAGGTACATGTACATAAATGTTGGGCAAGAACAATTATGTTCACCCATTGCATCCATCCCATTATCATATAGCTTGCCAACACTTACTGTCATGGCTCACATGATACTAATCAACTACTGGCATTGTGGAACAACTGACACTTTCAGAAGAGAGGAAAAAATAGACCAAAAAATAAGCATTTGGATCGTGCATCCCATTTCTTTTTCAGGGTCACCATTTTAATAAAATAACTGAGCTCAGGTGAAATGGTGCACATCCTTGAATCAACTCAGGGAGTGAAATCATAATGGAAATCACCATGCCATTGACACAGTTGGTCCTGTATACTTCACAGGTATTGCCTCTTCCTCAGATGCTGTCAGTGGTTCCTTCCACCATAAACCATTGAAATTCAACCCATCACGCAGGTGAGTTGAAGAAGAGTCCGTGGAAAGCAGGTCATGCTAAAGTGTCATAAAAATATTGATGCTCAGAAAAATAAAACCTTCACATCAATGCTTGCCAAGCTCTGTTTTTTCCTTTATATGTCTGTTTGTAAAGTCCTTATTGGTGAGGCTGTGAACAGAATGTGCTAAAACTTTCATAAGAATTCCCAGCAGGTTCTTGCTAACACTTTTCCACAGATGTCTCTGGAGCGTGCCAGTCAGTAGTGCTTTGCTTGGCTCATGTGGACATTAGAAATTGCAAGTGGACCAAAATTGGCTTACTGATTTGAAGTTGCCAATAAACAGTATTTCACTAATTTATAGGTTGCTGAATATGTAGAAATTCCGCAGCTGCATTTTAATTTTTCTTAAGTATTTTAAATCTTTCTATTTCCTAGTTGTGTCTCCACAAAGTTGTCATCAGATTCTGTAACAACAATTACATCAACTTGCACTTATATACTGTATCTCCAGGAGTTAGGAGGAGGATGTCAAGGTTAACATGATTCCCAGTTTTCTGGCCAACACTACTCTTCAAGCTGACTGCTGTTGCTGCCACTTCCACAACATTCCATTGCCAACCTGCCACACAGTGATTCCACTTAACACCTCCCCAAAGCAGCCTGAGGCCGCAAATTCAACAGAATGGAGGGAAGGCCGGAAACTGCATCATTCCACTCAAAGGTGCTGCACACCAAGAACGTTGCAACCAACCCAAAGTGAATCAACCATACGCTGAGAGGAACTGGAAACCAATTATATAACAGATGTTCAGGTCAAGAATGCCTTTCAATCCATTTGTTCTAATCTTTCCAGAATATCCTCTGAATATCTCCTTCTCAATAAAGCAGCAAGGCAGATCCTAAATGAATCCAGTGTTCAGCCTTCTAAAACTCTACTTGATAACCCTTTCCAGCTGTTGACCAACCACCTTCTGTGCAAAGAAAAACTTCCTAATGTTAGTCCTTAAAAGTTGACTTTCACAACAACATTCCTCGCACTTGATATTGCAACAAACTCACAGGGAGTTCCTGATACATGCCATTCACCCAATGAGGGTTCAAACCTGCCCTTGTCAGGTGTCAAAAGCACAGCCAGGCTGGCTCAATAAAACTTGGAGGGGCAGACCAATCACTGGGCAAGGATTCTTCCCAGTCTAGAGCTGCAAGCCAAACCCTTAGGGTGGTCCTAACTTCACAAGCAACGAGAAAGCTTGCCAGACAGTGTTTTCAATGGCAAGCTGTGCGGTTTTAGCTGGTTAGACTCCAGCAACACCACAATGCACACTCTGGGGTCTCCAAGTCTTAGCTCTTGCCACACCATGCCTAACAATTAGAAAAACAGGATGCATCTCTTCAGGGAATGAGTTTACATTCCATTCCACGCAAAATTCCATGTGTAGGTGGGATGCATGACACTCTGTTTGGTTATTCTGAAGCATGGAGATGGTCATCCACATACGTCAGACATTCATCTGACTCGTCCCCCCCCCCCCCCCGTCAAAAATAAAAGCACTTTTTACAGTAAAATGTATCAAAGTGCTTCACAGATAAAATCCTATCAATTACATTTGTCAGAGACAAGCAGTGCTGTGGAAGGTGAGAGATGTGGTAGCATTTGAAGGACAGTTGGGAAGAAAACAATGAAGTGAAGAGAGCACCTGGGCAGGACAATACTGTTTGTGCCTGATGTAAGAGAGCATTGACGGGAGCTAAGCAAGTTTCAGGCTTGTCGATATTGAACTGCAGACAGCTAGAACTCATTGAAGATTGAATCTTAAAAATCTGAAAAACAGATTTAATCTGAAAGACAGTCAGAATTGCAGAGGTACTGAAATTCATGGCAGAGGAGCAAGGCAGATTTCTGTGACAAAGTGAAGATGTTGGGATAAGTAAGAGTGAATCAGCCTAAGGACTTGGAAGTCAAACTCATGATAGCTTTCACAAGTTGAAAGCTTCTGTGTGTCAGCCTGGCTAAATTGGACCATATAATCCAGGCTGACACTGCAATGCATTTCTGGAAGTATCATCCTACTGGTGTCCTGCCCAACAACCCCCAATAAAAATAGATAATCACTTGATGACTGTTCGTGGGCCATTGCTCTGCACAACTTGGCCACTGTGCAGTGCTTCCTGTGAAGTACTTTGAGACATCCTCCCAATGTGGAATGCACTACTCAAATTAGACAAAGATTTGAAAAGGGAAAATATTTTGAAAGTACGGGCAAAAGACAGGGCAGTAGCCTAAACTAATGATTCTTACTAATACCAAGCAGAAGCTGAAAATGTGTGTTGCAAATTTATTTGATTGTAGTCTTCCTTCTCTGATTTGAAAGCTTCTCGAAGCTCGGTGTCATCCAAAAATGTAACTAGCTTGCACTCAGTCTGCAGTCCAGGTCATTTATATATACATATTGGGAACAGAACAAGTCCAACAAGGGCATTTAAGCGCCATAACTGCAGTTGATACAGAACCAGAATGGAAAAATGTCAAAATAAGTTTATTTCTAAACTTTCCCCACCTCTTGTTCAGATTCCAACCTGTAACTCACACTCAGCAATCCATTTTCGAGAGATTATGATGGTGAATACTATATATAGAGTGATGAACTGTTGAGAATGAGTTACAGTCTGTAAACTACTGCATGGTTTTAAGATGGCTCACATGCAAAGTAACAAGACTATGAAAGTCTTTGCTATTCATGAAGGATATTAAAAAATTGTATTTTGGGGACATTTCAGATCCATTTTTCATGTAGAAAACCCAAGAAAATTGAAAGAAAAAATCTGATGCCAAATAGGTAAATTTGGTGAAAAATCTGTGAATATCAAGTTGCTGAAATGTGTATTTCTGCCTGTGTTAAAGCTATTCAAAGAACACCATATTTGTCTCAGCCACAACTAAACAGGTTGTGAGTGAAAATTGACACAGAGCTATGCATCATCACAGGGTTCAGAAGTCACCCATCGGTATGTAATGGTTGTGTCAATCAGCAGGACATGTACGTACCCGAAGTTGAGAAAATTATTTTTACTGATCGACTTTCATCAAAAAATGCAAGTATTTATGGAGGAAAAACATAAAAAAACTGACTTTAAGGGTCCAGAATCACACAGGCCTGAAAAACAAAGTTACTGGTTAGAATCTAATTGAGGGGTTTAAATGGTTTCTATACAGAATAACAGATGCCAGGGAGCAAAGTTACTGCTGGAAATCTAATGAGCGGTTTTGGACGGTTTAAAAATATTGAGGTGGATCATATTATCTGTGACAGTTAAGATCACATTTGAATGTTGCATTTATCTGTTATTTCATTGATGATGATTTTATTTTTATGGTGTTGCCAAATTCTTGCTGCATTGCATCTGCTTCATGCATATTTCACTCCCAGAGTGCCAAGCAGCTGTGAGCACTTTCCTGATTACCCGGCAATATGAAGATAGCACGCAGCCACATAGGTCACAGAGAGGCCTCACCATCACTGTCATATTGAAAGCCCAACTCTTAATCTCTCTTGTGCACTCTCGCACGGACACAAGCACCCACCCATCAGGAACAACTTTTACATCCTTTTGTCATTTAAAAAAATAAATATCAATAATAATCTTCACAATTGATGGAGCAACTTTCAGGTTGGCAGGTCATCTCAAAGTACTTGACAGGATTTACTGTAAAATGTAGTGACTGTATTTTCTAGATGTTTTAGAAGATGTTTCTAGATGTTTTAGAATAAAGGATATTTTAATGTATCAAAATTTAATGTTGACAAAGACCCTGATCTAAATTGCTGAGCCAGAGAGTAGAGTCCAATAGTGCTGATAAACATCAGTACAGTTAATAACAGTGTTGGATGAGAGGAGTTACTAAACCCAACTGTGTGAGGCAGATAGATTAAGATTGGTAGAAATACAGTCATTAATACAAGGTGATGGCTGGGAAGAGTTAGTGATCTCGACTGTGTAAGGTAGATAGATGAAGTAGACATCTCTTAGTCTCCCTCCTCTATCTCTCCTGCACTCTCCTCTCCCTCCACTGTCTGTGTATCTGCATTCACTTTGATGATATCCCCAGTTTAATGCATATTAATGGCTCTGGCTCCATTTGTACAACAAACAACAACAACTTGCATTTATATAGCACCCTCCATGCCAGACGGCATCTCAGAGCACTTCACAATAGTGGAGCCAGGGGCCAAGCCAGGGCAAGGGGGAAGTTGACCGAGGTCTTCAGACGTGACCTGAAAATGGAAAAGGTGGGGGTGAGGCAAAATGATTGAGGGAGGGAGTTCCAAAGCTTCAGGGCATAATGGTTGAAGGCACTGCCGCCTATGGTGTAGGGGAGGATTCGGGGGACAAGGAGGAGGCCAGACCCAGAAAAGCTGAGGCAGCAGGTACTGATGTGACGAGAGAGGTTAGAAAAGTTGGGAGGTGGAGAGAAGAGGGATTTAAACACAAGAGTGAGGATCTTGAAGTCGATTTGCTTTGTGACAGGGAGCCAGTGAAATCTGGCGAGGACTGGGTAATCGGGGAGCGAAGTTTGGTTCAGGTGAGAATGCGGGCGGCGGAGTTCTGTATGAGCTTTGTAAATGCTGTCTAAAACACCACTTTCTAAATAGGAATAATTTTTATGAAAGTTCTAATTATTTTAAGCGAACATATAATTCATCCCAATACTACAGTATACATTTTCAATGTGTTTTTTTTGTAAAAATAAATGCATTCCAGGTCTACTTTAAGATCATTGGGGAAACAGCAAGTAACACTCACATTGGCTGGAAGAGAGCCAGATTAATATTACCAGAAATGGTATTAGCAACACCATTAGGTGTCCAACTCTTGGCAGATTTGTGCTATAGGTTCCCACCTTTTGGAGCTTAGTGTCAAAGACTCCCAACGCACTTCACTTTGAATCCTTATAGCTAATCAGAGAGAAAATCCAGTTTCAATGCATGAAAGGTCAATGTGCTAACTTACTACAATATATGGTCAATGTTTAAATGGATACTAAAATCAGTAGATGTAAGAATTGGATTCAGAGAACCCCCAGAGCAAAAATGTATGCTTACATTGATTATTATTATGCACATGGCTTGGGTTAAAAGATACAAAATGATGAGTAATTTATTAATGGGGAAACAAAACATGTTTAACTAAGACTTCAATTTTAGAAATTGTGAGTTGGCTGTTTTGACCTTTTTCATCCTTGAACACAATTCTTTTTAAAAGGACAATGATACAAAGGAACTTTGGGGTTCCACACTGAGAATGGCCTCTAAATAAAGTAGTATTTTTAAACGTAAATAAAATCACATCAAGGTTAGTTTTATGATCGGCACCCACATCAACTTGACTTGGAACTGCCCTCAAAAAAACATTTCACATGGAACTAAAGAGCTTTACAGAAGTAAAGTGGATTGATCCTGACTCAATATCTATGTTAAGATTAAAGGATTAGAATTCTTCACAGCAGTTGAAAATTTGGGGTGACATTCCTTGTTTTTAAGATGAGTAACTTTGATGCTGGATGTCAATGTCAAGAAGTTACATTGAGTTAATAGAGTGATATGGGTGGAAACAAACTATTCAGGCCAACTATTTATTCCCTGCTGGTATTAATATTCCACACAAGCCCTCACCACTTCTCTTACCCTCTTCTATTCCCTTCTCCCTAGTGTATGCCTCAATTTTTTTTTCTAAAATACTGTACATTGATGAATACTATTTTCTTTAACCATGGCAGTACATTGACACTCTAGGGCAACACATTGAATAAAAATGGCTATTATCACAAGATCTCAAGAATAAGTTACATAAAGGAGACCCTTTGGCCCACCTGATCTTATCCACCCTACCAACCTCCCATCCAGCAACTTTTTAAATGTGTTCTAGCCTCAATCACCATTCCTGGTCCAATTGTTAAAGTTTCTGAGTGCTAAATCAGCATCCTGTTGACAACAGAGAATTCAATTGAGGTGTAGAAAGGAAGGGTTAATTGGTATAAAGTGTAAAATGAATAAAAAGAACATTAAAATAGACTAAAATACTGAGGACAAAGGTCATGCTATAGGAGTATGTCAGCTGCAGTCCTGGGTTTCTCCCAGGGCACTGTCATGGTGGAACTTTGGCACAGGATGTTCCTTACTGTTCCAAGGACTGAACCTATCCACAAAACTCCCCAAACGATGACATAGCCTCTTGAAGAATGTTCGTTCTGTAATCTCAGCTAAACTATTATCCTGTGTAAATAACCTGATCAGTTAAACCAAATTACAGGATAATTGTCCTTAATAGGACAGATATTGGCTGAGCCACAACTCGTTTCAGTGTTGTATAGGAGCACAAGAGGAAAAACCTAGTAATTCAACTACTTACAACAGGCTTTAAATACATCTGTTTTTTGATTGGTTCATTGGTTGGTGTCTTCAGAATAAAGAGTATAAATTCCTACTTCTTGCCTTGATCTGTGTGTTTAGCAGACAATATAAAGTCATCCTAAAATGTACAGGATTGGGGGGTGGGTGGGAGGGAGGGAGACCTAAAAGAAAATAATAAAAGGGTAGAGATTGCACCTGGCTCTAGATTTATTCTATTTTCTTAGCATTTCAGTGTGTCCAGAATTTGGCAATTTTTTTAATGCAATCTCAATTTTCAGTTGACTTTCCATAAGTTCTTCTAAGAATTACAGAATGCTGGCTTCAAAGTGAAGATTGAATTTAGCAATTTGCCAGATTTCTGTGTGATTGAATAAATCTAGAAATTCCCAGGTGGAATTTCTCCCCAGTGATCTGCAGTGTTGACCCAGATAAAAAGTACCATCAGTTTTCCCACATGCATTATTTCCAGCGTCATTTTTCCCTTTCATTAAATAAAATGGCTATTCTTAGAACAAGACACAGTTTACAGCAACAAAAAAGAAAATTCAGCCCATCAAGCTCTCGTTGGTGTAGTTCCTTCAAATAAGTGATCTACTGGAATCCCATTTTTCATTTTTTCCCCCTATGCCCTTCAACATTATTTCTGGGAGTATTT